>JANVCG010101878.1:0-14725 GCA_025505365.1 Haliclystus inabai
ATTTTATATCCAATTCCCCATTCCTATTGCATAATCCGGGTTAAATTAATCGGATTGTTATGTTCTTTAATAATTATATTTATTTCAGGGTCATAGATATTCCCATTGGACTTTATATTATATGTTGGACTAAAGCGCAAAGGCATGTTGTAGTTCCAGCTTATCAGATACGTGACATTTTATAGTTTAATTGATATTATAGTGTTTATACATCAACATTTTATGATTTCAAATAGGCCTTTCTTGCAAGGATAAACTCTTCGCATATCCTAAGTATGTTCTGGAATTATACGCGGTATAATTTTTATTTCTATGAAGTTACAATAGTATAAAAATGGTAGACATAACCCACATAGGTTACAATTTTAACGGTTCGCTAAATCATACAGAGTAGTAATTACGAGTTGGCACAAAAAAAGTGTTATGAATCAAAAATAAATGAGTACATCATCTAAGAAAAAAGATGGCAGTAATAGGTAAACTAAATCCTAAATCCTACCCTACCCATTACAAATAGATTTAAAGCGTAGACTACAAAGGAAAACTTAAAATTAGCAATGCATGATATGCCAATTCATCTTCTATATGAGCTATCAAAAGTAAAAAAAGTAGCCATATACAGCCACTATTATGGCACTTATAAAAACGCCAAAAAATACCATACAAATGTTTTAGGGAAATAAGAATTTATTATTTAGTGCTGAGTTGCTGTGATCAACTAAGAAGTGTAACTGCAAAAAATCTTATGGTCGATAAAATAACTGATAAGTTTGACATATGTCTTGTAGAAAAAAATACAATCAAAACAACGTTTTACAAATATACTAGAAATGCAAAAACAAAATAAGAAACACTTTTAGTAAAGAATAGAAACATAAGTTACTCATCAAAAAAGAATATAAAAAACTATGATCACATGATGCTATATCAATATAAAAACTCCTTCCGACTATTACCAAAATTTTTTAAGAACGTTTAACGAAAACACTATACCATTTACCTATCTCAATTATATTAAAATACTTAGTGTAAACATAAAAGGAAAAGCTAGAAATATTCTTAATTATTACTTATAAACTTCTAGTGCGGCAAGAAGTAAATATTTAGCTGCAAAAGAAAAAGGAACAGCCTTGTGCAATGTAACTTTTCGTGAAGTACATTTAAGCTAGCCTTGGTGCTCCAATATTCAATAGAGAAGAAATGTATCTACAATTAAGTAAAGATAAAGAGTAAACTACCTATCCGAAGAACTTGTAAACTATATACTTGATAATACACGAAAACCTAAAAACTTAAAGAACTAATGGTATAATTTTAGTTCTTTAAGTTTATTTAAAAAAATTGTTATTCTTTTACAGCTGACGTAGACAGTTGTTGGCGAAGCTCCTGTATTCTATTATATCTTCTGAGATACTGCTCTGCAGTAATTTTCTTTTCTGCTCTGTATTTACTCAATCTTTTTTCTGTTATATCTAATTGCCGATATGATTTTTGAAGCTGTCTATGAGTTAGTCTTCTATCAGAATTGTGTTTAGCATATAGAATATGATTCTTTTTTCTTTTCGCAAAGGGTCTTTTCTTTGGAGATGTAGCGTTATGATCGGACTTTTTCCACTTGCGTTTAAGTGCTTTTTTAGCCTGTCTTTTTTCTTTATTTGTTAAAGTCGAATTTTGTTCGATCTCGCGCTTTTGTAGTTCTATTTTTTTTCTGTAGCCTTTCGACATTCCTCTTTGTTGGTGCATATTTTTAGCATATCGAGGATGGTCATTCCTTAGTTTTTTGAGCGCTTCTTTTTTTTCTTCTTCTGATAGCTGCTGATCTTTATTGATCATTTTTGCTTTTTCTTTGAATACTATTTTTTGTTCTTTTCTTTGCTTAATTTCTTGTTCCTGCTGTTTCTCTATTTCTTGTGCTTGTGCGCCAAAAGCTACAAATACAAGCACAAGGATTGGCAATAATATTTTCATGACAATAATTTATTTAGTTATCCTTATAACCAACAAAATACTTATATAATTATATTTTGGCGGTTAAAAATATGTTAATGCTAAGTTTCTCTTTTTCTCAGATTGTTTTATTACTATTGGTTTTAGAGGACAAAATTTGGCTTTTATAATAGACCCTTGTTTTATAAATTTTACTTTTACACTCTTGAAAACAGAATACAAAGCTCACTTAGCGTTACTTACTGTAGCCATATTGTATGCAGGTAATTATTCTTTTGCAAAAGAAGTTATGACTAATGGGGAAGTACACCCTTTAGGTTTGACCTGTTTGAGAATTGTATTAGGTTTTATCTGCTTTACCATTATACATCTGATATGGGTAAGAGAAAAAGTAAATAAAAAAGATTGGGGTCGAATAATACTTTGTGCTATTACAGGAATTGCCTTGAATCAAGCTTTTTTTCTTACTGGATTGCATCATACTACACCTATAAATGCTTCACTAATTGTCGCAATGACCCCTATAATAGTGTTGCTTATTGCTTATGTTTTACTCAAAGAAAAGTTAAGTTTTCGCAAAGTGTTAGGGGTTGTGATCGGGTTTGTGGGAACGAGTATATTGATAACTAATGGATATTCCTTAGCCATAAATACAGATCAATCTGTTGGTGATTTGATGATTTTATTAAACGCATTGTTATTCGGTACTTTTTTAGTGTTATCGAAGTCTTTGATGTCTAGCTACAATGAGTTTACTATAGTAAGATGGATTTTTACAATAGGCATGTTTTTCTTTTTACCATTTTCGTATCAGCATGTATTAGATATCAATTGGCAAGCATTTACACTATTTACTTGGTTCTCTTTGGCTTACGTAATTATTGGAGCAACCATAGGTACTTATTTACTCAATATGTTTGGGGTAAAAAGATTAGGACCTACCATGGTCAGTGTATATATTTATATCCAACCCTTTGCGGCAACGATAATAGCTTATATGTTGGCAAAAGACGAACTTACTTATATTAAACTGATTTGTGGTCTATTGATTTTTATAGGGGTTTATTTTGTGACAAAAAATAAAGTCGATCAAATTAAAACTTAATTAGATCGACAAAAAATTAGCAACACTGCTCACTACTATTGTCTTTAATATCAAAAGGCATGCTAGCTCCACAGCCTTCAAATATTCCATAATGAGTATCCCAAGAGCCGAAAAACTCAAAATGATCCTTGAACCTTGTATCATGAAGCATTTTATAAGTATTACCGCAAACCGTCATCATTTTACTGGCTGGAAAATGGTGATGGTCATCTAAATCAAAGCTATGTAATTTGCCTTCTATACTTCCCTTATACATTACGGATTGTCCATAATCTTCACAATCTGATTCTAGTCCTGCTATTTTGAATAACCGATAGGTGACGGAGAAGAATTTGATATCACCAGTTTTCTCTTGGACAATTTCGTTTTCTATAGTTATAGGGTTACTTTTTATTGAACGAGGATCAGTAAATCCAGCATTTTTAGCATAATTAAGAAAATCGTTCCAGTATAAAGCTCCACTGAGGCATTCTCCCCATAATACAGGATCTTTTTGTAATTCACCAGGAATTCTTCTATTACTATATACATCACTAAAATACATTTCTCCTCCAGGTTTGAGGATTCTATAGACTTCATTTAGCACTTTTTGCTTATTGACGGCTAGGTTAATTACGCAATTGGAGATAATTAAATCGAAAGAATTATCATTAAAATTTAGCTGATCTAAGTGATCAATATTTCCTTTTATAAAATTGATGTTAGCATATTTATATCCGAAAACCTGTGTATGATAGTCGATGTGTTTATTCGCTACAGCTAATTGTTCCTCAGTCATATCTATCCCTGTTACATGACCTGCTTGACCCACTAATTTGGAAGCAATAAAACAATCTCTTCCGCTACCTGATCCTAGATCCAATACTTTTAGACCTTTTAGTTCATGAGGAATAGTAAGCCCGCAACCATAGTACTTGTCTTTGACATCGTCATGGATATCAGACAATATATTGCGAATATATTTTGGGGGAGCTGTTAATGGACAACAAGCGTTAGTCTTGAGGTCCTCATTTGTTTGTAATGATTTACCATAATACTCCTGTACTTCAGTATGTTTAGTATCCATATTTCGCAATAATTATTGACTAAAAAATAGCAAAGATACAGTTTTAATTTCCTAAGAAATGCTAAGTATTTTACGGCTTTTATAAAATACGGTCAAAAAGAAATATTAACAAATTATTAAAACTTAACAAAGGCTTAACATAAAGGTAACTATGAGGTGACAATACAGCTATAATTTTGAAGTGTAATTATAATTAAATAAATAAAAAAAATGAATTTTAAGTTTACTTTAGCTCTTATCGTTTTTGCATTGATTTGCATCATGACCAGTTGTAGTGATACGAATCCATGTGATAATCTTTTATGCCCTGCAGGTTTTGTTGTTATGACAGATGGGGATAATTGTGATTGCGTAAATGACGGATCAGCTGATCCATGTGCTACCGTTGTTTGTCCCACTGGTTTTATAGTTACAATAGTAAATTCTTCTTGTGAGTGTGTAGACAGTAACCCAAGCGATGATATTATTGGTAAGGCTGGATTTATCAATGCAGACGAAACATGGACTCCAGATAATATATATAAAATTACAGGTAAAGTTGTAATTCCTTTTGGGGTTACATTAACCATAGAGCCAGGTACCATCATAAAAGGAGAAACTGGGGAAGGTTCTTTAGCTTCTGCACTAATTGTGGCGAGAGGAGGAAAACTTAATGCTTGCGGAACTGCCGATGCTCCTATTATTATGACTTCTATATTGGATAACATAGGAGTTGGGGAAAATGCTGGAACTAGTTTAGATATTTCACAAGCAGGCCTGTGGGGAGGATTATTAGTTTTAGGATATGCACCTAGTTCTTTTGAGGGAGACGTAACAGAATTTCAAATAGAAGGAATTCCTGCCGATGATACTTTCGGATTATATGGTGGTACTGATCCTGATGATAGCTCTGGTAGTTACTGTTACATATCAGTAAGACATGGTGGTGCTTTGATAGGGTCAGATAATGAAATTAATGGAATTACTTTAGGAGGTGTTGGTGCTGGTACTCTCATGAATAACTTGGAGGTAATAGCCAATTTAGATGATGGCATAGAATTTTTTGGTGGAACGGTCAATATAGAAAGCGCATTGGTCTATGCCCAAGGAGATGATGGTTTTGATATAGATCAAGCTTACTCAGGGACCATATCTAATTATGTATATATTGCTGGACCGGATTCGGATCATGGTTTAGAAATAGATGGTCCAGAAGGATCTGCGAATGGAAGATTTACTTTGACTAACGGAACACTTAAAGGACTTACGGCAGAAATGGCAGATTTCAGAAAATCAGCAATGGGAACAGTTACAGAATCAGTATTCTTCAATTTTAATGATGACGGTGATATAGAAATAGACGATGATGAAAGTTCGACGAATTACTTCTCAGGAATGCTCAAATTAACAGGATTAGAGTTCGTGTCTACTAGGTCGGTGTCTGATATTTGTAATGACAAATCAGAGAGTGGTGATGATGTGGCTTTTGATGCTCAAATGGAAATGGATAATGCTTCAGTAGCAACTGCAACTAAAGGTGCAGACACTTCAGTTTTTGGCTGGACCTATGCTGCGAAATCTGGAGCATTAGACTTCTAAAAATATAAAACTTAAATAAGGAGCTTTGCGGAAAAAGGCTCCTATTATTATTAAAAAAACCATATAATGGAAAAATTGCAATTTATTCTTTTTTCGTTTTTATTTATTAGTATTCAATCTATTGCACAACAAGGTACTGTAAGAGGTATTATGACAGATGCCAATTCTGGAGAAACTATTCCTTTTGCTAATGTATTGATTGTAGAAACAGATAGTGGGTTTTCTACAGATTTAGATGGCGCATTTTCTGTTACCTTAGACTCGGGAGATTATACATTTCAAGTAAGTTATATCGGATATGCAGATCAAACTATTAATGATATCCATGTAACAGACGGACAAGTTACCTTAGTAGATATTGTACTTTCTGAAGCCAGCGAAACTATCGATGAAGTAGTAATTGTTGCCAAACAAGCACGAAATACAGAAAATGCATTGATGACAATTCAAAGAAAATCATATAATGTGATGGATGGCATTTCTTCTCAATCTTTTAAAAGAATTGGAGATGGAAATGCAGCGGCAGCGATCAAAAGAGTAACTGGTGTCTCAATTCAAGGTGGGAAGTATGTTTTTGTTAGAGGATTAGGGGATAGATATACAAAAACTACCTTAAACGGAATGGATATTCCAGGATTAGATCCAGATCGTAACTCATTGCAAATGGATATCTTTCCTACTAACATTATGGATAATATCTTAGTGAGTAAGTCTTTTACTCCTGATCTTCCAGGTGATTTTACTGGAGGAGTAGTAAATATTATCACCAAAGATTTTCCAGAAGAAAAAACTTCTAATCTTTCTGTTGGTATGTCTTATAACCCTAATATGCATTTCAATTCTGATTACATAACGGCGCCAGGAAGTAGCACGGATTGGTTAGGATTTGATGATGGAAAGAGAGACTTAAGACTTCATAAAAATCAAGACATACCAGCACCAATTTCTGATCCGATGTTGACGACTCTGACTTCTCGGTTCTCGAAAGACATGGCAACAATGAGAGCGCAGAGTGGTGCAGATATGAGTGTTAGCTTTTCATTAGGGAATCAATATAATTTTGAAAAATCAACCTTAGGATTCAATGCCGCAGTGAATTATAAAAATAGCACCGAATATTTCGAAGGGGTAGAATATTCTAATTATATCAAATCTTCCATCAAATCAGAAAACGAATTGTTAGCGGATAGGATATCTTCAGGCGACTTAGGAAGAAATAATGTCTTAGCAAGTGCGATGGTCGGTGGAGCCTTAAAATTCAACAGACATAAATTCAGTGTTTCTGGACTAAGGATACAAAATGGCAATTCTACTGCTGGATTTTTCAATAGACAAACTTTTATACGAAACTCTAATACTTTAATCAGAGATAATATTGAGTATCAAGAAAATACGATCACCAACGTATTGTGGTCTGCTACTCATAGTCTTGACAATGATCTAAATATAAATTGGAAAATTTCGCCTACTATATCAAAAATCAGTGATAAAGATATTAAGGTTAGTCCTTTTAGATTAGGAGATAATGGCGAATTAACTATAGAACCATCGGAAGGGGCGCAACCAAGAAGACTTTTTAGAGACTTAGACGAAATCAATTTAAGTAGTAGATTAGATATAGATAAAAAATTAAGTATTGCGGATAGGATTATTATGGTCAAGGTGGGGGGAAGTTATACTACTAAAGATCGAGAATACGGAATTATTAATTATGTAGTAAACGTAAAGAGTCAAAACCAATTGGACTTGACTGGTGACCCTAACGAATTATTTTTGCCAGAAAACATATGGACACCAGCTAGCGGAAATGGTACTTATATAAAAGGAAACTTCGAACCTACAAACAGTTATAATGCTACGCAAAACACCTTCGGTACTTATGCCATGTTAAACTTTGAAGTAAATGATAAGCTAAAGGCAACTACAGGACTACGGATGGAAAAATTTGACCACTTTTACACAGGTCAAAACAATACGGGGTCTACAGTATATGACCAACAAAAAATTATCGAAGCACTAGATTTTTTACCTGCTTTGAACTTGATTTACAAAATGAATAAGGATATTAACCTTAGGGCTTCTTTTTCTAGAACCTTAGCTAGGCCATCTTTTAAGGAAGCATCTATAGCGCAGATCTATGATGCCATATCAGATATTACCTTCATCGGAAATATAAATTTGCAAACTACAGATATAAATAATTATGATATACGATTAGAATCGTATTTGACAGGCGGACAAATGTTTGCGGTAAGTGGATTTTATAAAAGTTTTGTCAATCCGATAGAGTTAGTAGCATTTAGTTCTGCTGCACCACAAGATATTCAACCTAGAAACGTAGGGGATGCTACAGTATTGGGAGTAGAATTAGAATTAAGAAAAAACCTCACATTCATATCTGACAAGTTATCGAACTTAAGCGTGGGTTCTAATGTAACTATTGTGAACTCTGATGTGAAATTAGATCAAAGCGAAGGAGGAGAATATGATTCTAGAAATGCCAATGCGAGAGAAGGAGAAACTATCGGAGAAACAAGAACTATGCAAGGACAAGCACCATATATTATCAATGCTTATTTAAATTATTTAGGTAGCGATAATGGATGGGATGCAAATCTGAGTTATAATGTACAAGGTAGTAGTTTAAGTGTAGTGGGAATAGGTTTAAATCCAGATGTTTATACGGTGCCGTTCCACAATTTATCCATGAAAATATCTAAGAAATTTGGCACAGATGATAGATTGAGTACAAGTATAGCAGTAAAAAATATATTAGGCTCGGATAAAAGTAGTGTATATCGTTCTTTTGGAGCGGTAGATCAGACCTATCAATTGTTTAGACCATTTAGATCGTATAGTATTAGTCTATCATTTAGACTTTTTTAGTTGATAAGAGAAATTAAAGTTGCAATTTTTTCAAGGAATTCATGTTCCTATAAAGGTCTACATATTTTAAGTGTGGACCTTTTTATTTTTTTATGAGGCCTAGCTAACTAATTTTAAGATTATATTGTTTACTCTAGTTATCTTAGGGCTTTTAAAACAGTAATAACTAGCAAAATAATCGATATGGATTTTGGTTTTGGCGACATCCTTCAGATTTTGGGATCATTGTGTTTCTTTATCTATGGGATGAAGTTAATGAGTGATGGTATCCAAAAAGCAGCAGGATCACAGTTGAGAAATGTATTGCGCACTATGACTAAAAATAGAGCCTTGGGTGTATTTACAGGATTCCTCACGACTTCCTTAGTCCAATCTTCTTCTGCAACGACAGTAATGACCGTATCCTTTGTAAATGCAGGCTTATTGACCCTAGTAGAGGCTGCTGGTGTGATGATGGGGGCAATTGTTGGTACTACTATTACAGGCTGGATAATTGCCATATTAGGATTCAAAATGAATCTAAATACCATTTCTGTTCCTCTTTTTGCGGTAGGATTCCCAATGTTGATGAGTAATAAAGAAAAATTAAAACATTGGGGAGAATTTATTCTAGGTTTTGCGATTCTATTTTTGGGTTTAGGCTTTTTGAAAGGTGCCGTTCCAGATATGAAAGCTAACACAGATGCGCTCGCGTTCCTAAATCAATTTGCAGAATGGGGTTTTATGTCTAGGTTGTTTTTCGTTTTAGTGGGGACGGTATTGACTATTGTAGTTCAATCTTCGAGTGCTGCAATGGCAATAACTTTGACCATGGTATTTAATGGGTGGTTAAGTTTTGATGTAGCAGCGGCAATGATTTTAGGAGAAAATATAGGTACTACAATAACCGCGCAATTTGCTGCTTTGATTGCCAACTCAAATGCCAAAAGAGCTGCTTGGTTTCACACTTTATTTAATGTATTTGGTGTAATTTGGATGATAATCTTAATGCCATTTTTCATTTCCTTTTTAGAAAGTGCTCTTACTATGTTGAGCCAAACTTTTGATTTTGAATATATGGATAGAGTAGCTTATGCTACTCAGAAAGCACAAATAGAAGCGAGTAATTTTTCTCAAGCGGTAATGACTACCAATATGGAACAATTAAACGATTCTTTTAGGCAGTCTACAACCAACTCTTTAGCCGCTTTCCACACCGCTTTTAATATTATAAACCTCACGCTACTGTTTACTTTTGTCCCATTCTTGGTTAATTTGACTTTTAGATTAGTAAAATCTAAACCAGATGAAGACTCTATTGATACCCTAAAGTTTATTGATACTGCGAATAAAACTCCAGAGTTAGCAACTGTGGAGCTACAAAAAGAGATCGCTAGATATGGTGAGATTACTACTCGTATGTTAGCTTTTAGTAGAGATTTAATAAACTCTACTGACAATAAAGAAAATCTAGCGCTAATTACAAAAATCCGTAGGTATGAAGATATTACTGATAAGTTCGAAAGAGAGATTACAGAGTATATTACTTATCTTTCTGATAAAGACGTGTCTCATAAAACTAGTGTAAGACTCAGAAGTTTTTTCAATATTTGTAATGACATGGAACGTATAGGAGATATATTTTTTCAACTATCTAAGACGATGGAAGACAAGATGAATAGAAAAATATTCTTTTTACCAGAGCAAAGAAATCAATTAAATGAATTAATAGAAATAGTAGATCGAGCTTTTGTGGAGATGAATTATAATCTCAATCTCACAACTTATGACAACGCCGTTTTGACAAAATGTTATGACTTAGAAGATGAGATCAATGTACAAAGAAATGCAATGCGTAAATATAATCAAGATAATATAGGGAGTGATAGTTATAATACTAATACAGCTTTGGCGTTTACAAACCTCTTTTCTTCCTTAGAACGCATTGGTGATCACATTGTCAATATAAATGAATCGGTAACGGGTGAAATATAATATTTATAATAATGTGTAACAAGCTAGAGGTATCATAAATATTATATATCCAGTATGCTTCGTAATTTATTAGAATGAGTATTTATCTTCTTTTTACAATCCGCTCGACTACTTTTTCATTAGTAAGTAATTCTTCTATTTCCAATATATATAGGCCCTCTGGGTAAGAAAACATGTTTACCATAGAAGCATTTAGCTTATTATATAACAATTCTCCTTTGGCACAATATAGCTTTACACGATACTTTAAAGTTCCTTTTATATCAATATTAATTTTGTCAATAACAGGATTAGGAAAAATGTGTAATAATGTATGTGATAATTCATAGGTAACACTTGTGAGATCTGTTCCATCACAATCTTCATCAATGTCGTTGTTTAGAATTTCTTGTGCAAGTGGATTAATGTTTATATCTGTATCGTTGCAGTCGAACTGAGAGATAAATCCATCTCCATCAAAATCATCACCCAATAAAGGTTCAGCTCCATTTTCGAAATCTTCACTCACCGTTCCTACCATGCATCTTGATATTTGGGGAAAAGCAGAACTAACTACATAGAAATAGTCAAAAACCTCAATACCAATTGCTGTCTCTAATGTAATTGTTGATTTTATTCCATTACATTCGTCAAGATCACCTATTTCAGAATGGTATACATAATCATTAGTATATTTCCCTGTATGCGGACCACAAGGTGCTTCAATACCATCACCAGGCCTTTCTCCAGATTTTAATCTATAGCTAGGTATTAGTTCTTTTATCTCTCCAGTAGCATCTGGTCCAAATTTATAAACTATAGGATAACCGTCTGAGGCCCAACCAACATGGAATATAGTGTCAAGTTCTGTAGTCGTGGTAATTCCAGCATGTTCTGTTTCTAGATATTCGTACATCTCCCCATGATAATGATACCCTGACGCATTTGTATGCGCTGTAGCGCAATCGAGTCTTACTTGGTTATTGTCATCTCCTTGATTATTTGTAGGCTCAAAAACCCAGTCCCAATTGAATTCTCCAGTATTCTTATTTACATAAATAAATGGAGTCCCTGGCGCTGGAGAAAAAATAACACCATTAAGTGCCACTCCGAAATGACGGGCAGGTCGTCCATTAGGCCTTATAATATTTGTGATTTCGCTGCTAATAGCTGGATCTTTTTGGATTCTAAAATAATGATAAGATTGTTGTGGTATATTATTAGGATTATAGCAATAGTCATGATTTGGAAAACCGTTAGAATAGATGTTTCTTAGATTATTTTCTAAATACTCATAATAGACACTTGGCACATCTGGAGAATCACAGCATCCTATATTATCAAAACTAAGTATATCTATTTCTGTACAATCAGCTCCTGTAGTGTTACAATCATCTAATTCTAGTTCGTTACCGTTCAAAATATAATCATTACAGGACCATCCTGACCTTATCTCAGCTGCTTCTGATTGGAGTGTTTCAAGAACAATGGACTGTTCTGTAGTCAAATTATTTATTAAGTTTTCATTTTCGTCTAAGTTGACATCTATTTGATAAAACTCTTTGTTACCTTGATCGTCTTCAATAAGTTTGTACGTATGGTTTTTAATTGCCCAAAAAAAAGTGTCCTCTCTTTGATAATCTGAATAAATAAAGTCTCGTTCTATTGCATTTTGACTCTGCAATGAACGATATAAGCTATAACTATTATAGATCCCCCCTTGTAATTCGTTTGCACAAAGTTCTATAATAGTTGCATGCAGATCGTTGACTTGCGCTAAGCCCATTTCTATTTCATTTTTTCTTGGAATAGAATTACCACTTATTATCATAGGCACTCTCAATCCTCCTTCATACATCGTTCCTTTGCCGTGTCTATTAGGATATCCTTTTAACACAGAGTTCGCTGTCCCATTATCTCCTATAAAAATTATGATCGTATTATCTCTTGTTTCTTGGTTCATGCTCGACATCAGCCTACCGATTTCATAGTCCAGATTTTCTATGTTGGCCAGTAGTAACTGTCTATTACTCGTAGGACTGTTAATTGTGTAAGTGCCTTCTGGAGGAACTTGCAGCGGACTATGCGGACTTACATGTGCTAACCATAAAAGCCATGGATCATTTTGTTGTTTGATCCAATCTATAGCTGCATTAGTAAAGTGAGTCGTAGCAAACTCAGTAACTGGAATACTTACTCCATTCTCTATCTTATTCCAGTCATAGTAATCTGGAACTGTTCCAGTCATAATACCTTCGTAATGATCTACTCCATGCTCATATGGGTGATTAGTATTTACTGGGTCAGAAATATGCCATTTTCCAATGACAGCAGTACTGTAAAATTGATTCAGATTTTCTTTGAGATAAGTAAAAATAGATTGATGCACAAGATTTAGGTTATCAGGTACATTCATTACTCCTGTTTTAATCCCGTACTTACCACTCATAATACTTGATCTCGTAGGGGTGCATTGTGGCGTAGCCCAAGTATTGAGATAACTAATCCCATTTTCTTTTAATGCTTGAATATTAGGGGTGTTAGGATAATTTTGTACATCGACTCCAAATCCTTCCAAAGCATCATTCCCTAAATCATCTGCTATTATTAAAAGAACATTAGGTGTAGCAACTTGAGTATATAGCTGAGTATTAAATGTTAGGAAGACAAAAAATAGAAGTAGGATTATTGTTGTATTTCTCATATTTAAATGGAATTTATATTTTAGAGATCAATCTCAATATATTTTCTCTTATTGTTCATTAAAAAATCTCTTTCTTTGTCTTGCAGTCTTAGCTGTATAATGTTGGATTGTTTCTCAATATTTAGTAAAAAAGTGTTTTTAATAATTATATGTTTAAAAGAAACAGGGACCTGATCTAAGATAGTATGTATTTTAATATGTTTTGACCTCCTTTCTAATTTTGTAATGATTAAAAAAATTTGTTTTTTATCCAGAAAAATTTGTAGGTTTTCGTTTAGATAATTTTTTATTGTATCTGGATTGAGCCTGTTATCGGAAAGCTTTAGCAATTCTGTAAGATCATTTTTTTCGACGGTGATCTCTAATATAATTTCCTTATTAGCTTTGTACAATTTAAAAAAAGAGACTTGAATATCGTGTGCCTCCATACAGACGAATAAAGAGCTTATAATAAATAGAATTAGTGGCATGACATCCAGTATTTATTTTGGTTTATGGTATCCTTTTAACTTTATAGAAAGTTGTATCAAAAATATAGTTGTTACAGCTTTTTTAACATTGTCTAATAATAAGAAATAATCTGTAACTATGCTCTAGCTTGATATCAGTATTTGCGAATCTTTCTTTATAATGTATGTATAAATAGATTTTTTCTAGCGGCTTATACCTCTATTTAAATAGATTTTGCTTTTGACCACTATTTCACCACTTCTAAATCAACGTCAATTTTATTTTATAGTTTAATTGGTATCAGTAGTTATTCCAGATGTATAAATAGAGTGGATTGTGGAACCATCAAAGGAAAAAATTGCTTCATCACCTATTACCCTAAGTTTGATAGTACTATCGGAAGTTACTATCTTATCAGCTTATCAGGAAAAGGAATAATAGCTTTCTTCTTTTTGCATTATATTATCAGCAACTGTAGTAGTATAAAAAGACTGCAGTATGATTTATTTATTTTGACGTTATATTTAGAAGGATACCTTGTTAATAAATATGGGTGTTTTGTTCTTATTTAGCTTCTTGAATTTCGAAATCTTTAATGACATACATCTCTCCAAATAGAACAGGGTCGGGAAATAGTAAAGGAAGGTCGAACTCGTAAAAACAAGCGGTAAAAGTAACGTGCAATCCTTCTATTTTGAAGGCTTCTGGAATATCTTTACTAGCAGCGATTAGGTGGAAATTGTCCCCATTTACTTCATCCATTTTTATAGACCAGGCATCATAGCATGATAAGTATAACATAAGCCCAGAAGCATTTTCTTTAGAAAATAAAGCGTCTATTGGACACTCGAAAACAATGACTTCTTCTGTCTTATTGCAAGATATAATTGTGGATGAACAAAGGGCGAAGACTAGTAGTGATTTATAAAACAATAGGCTTCTATTCATAATATTAGTTTTATATATAATGCGCATAGCGGTATCTAAAAATCATCTTTTGAGGAATGATTACAAGACCTTAAAATACAATTATATT
>JANVCG010101989.1:0-14713 GCA_025505365.1 Haliclystus inabai
TATATCTAAAAATTGGAACGTATAAAATAAAGAAAATTGGAATTTTAGTTACCTTAACTGCCTCGTTGCCATGCATCAATGTACAATTTCTTCTGTCTTTTGAAAGTCTATTCAAAGCATGCGTACAAGCTTTTTGAACATCTTTAGATGTATTCACTAGCCAACGACAAATTGAGGGAATAATTCGAAGGAAAACATCATCTGTCTCAATAGATGCGTTGAAACTGAAAAAATGTTTTAGAAGACAACTAGCGTAAGGAAGATGTTATGTACTGTATGATGTGCGGTGTGCGGTGAGTGGGAAATGCGGATCGACGCCCAAATTGCAGTGCAGCATACAGATTATTTATTTGAGGTTTCAATCGACGTTAACCAATGCATCAGCTTTGATTAATGGTATAAATAAGACGCAGAATATTATCAAACAAAATGTTTGGCTGTAGTGCAATCAATCATTCTGTTTGCAGAGAGGCTGCGTTTTGCCAAGTACCTCATTCCTAGTTTGAATTACTAATGGTACAGTATTGTGAATTACTCATGGTGTTCGTGATAGGAATTCGATGGTAGTTGACCTTAAAGTGCGCCTGACACCAACATTTTCTATTCCAGATTCAGGTAGCTTAAGCAAACAATGAAGTTTGGCAAAAACAATTTTTCAATTTGGGCGCGTATAAGCTGAGATTTTTAATGTTGAATGTACCGCTTTTGCGTTCTCTTAATTTTAATTTAAACGACAAGATGACTTACTGTAGGAAAAACAACAAGTCAAGACTTCAAAATTATATCTCATCACTCGCGGGAGTAGATAAGTCACTAATGGACACATCATCACAGCACCTTTTTCACTAAAAATATTTACCATTTTTACCTGTTTCATATGACCATTTAGCACAATCAATGACATGCATTGGCAGGGTGTTTTACAGATTAACTTTAAACAGTTTATAAAATGAATGCCTCGGAAAGCACATTTCGGAAAACATCGTAAATATTTGTAACCGTCTTGTCGTTTCGGACGAGTCCGGACCAAATTAAAATTTAAGGAACGCTAAAGTGGTACATTCAACATTCAATATTTTAGCTTATACGAATCCAAATCGAAATATTACTTTTGCAAAACTTCATTGTTTAACCCAAGCTACCTGAATCTGAAATAAAAAATTTTGATTTTAGGTGCACTTTAAGACTAGCAATTATTTTAATTGTCATTTCATCATCATCCAGATTATTAAATTGAACATGAAGCTAAATATGGATAAATCTTGTAAGTATTCAATGATATATCAACTGTTCACATGTTAGAAATAGTTAAATAAATTATCTTACTTGGCGATGCAAGTTGAAAGCGCAATTTGAATGGTAGGGAGCTAAGATAGAAAGAAAAATGTCAATCGTACGAGTAGATGCAACACAATAACATTTTAACCTTGAATACATAAATGCTGTGGCAGTATTAATTCTGTAAACCTTCTTCATTGAGCATCGTTATCGTCCATTCATACTATGGGTGTAAATTGAAAGTGCAATGAAAATAGCGAAAAGTTATGAGATTGACGGATGTTGACCAGTGTAGAGAGGTAGCCTTTTATACACAGGTTGAATTGAATAGAAGCGGACATTTTTAGCAACTTGAAGCGACCATTATAGGTAAGTGGTTGCTCTACAGGTGACCTTTATATACAGGTTTCACTGTATTTATGTCATAGCACGTGAAAATATTCATTAGCAAAAAGAAGGATTGAGAAGGGTTGGTCAGTTGTACACTATATCAGGGGTTTAATTTCATTGAAGCCTGTATTGTTTAGTAACGAACCGTCTTGTCGAAGGTAATAACTTACATTTGATTGACAATGCTTTTGAAGTGATCGTAAAACGCCATATTCGTAGACAATAAACGCATTCTGTTGATCATCTACGACATTTGAAAGGACACGTAGAAGAGATGCTGCGACCTATAAACAAGAAATACAACCACGGCTAAACAACCTGGCTTAGTAACACCCTGTGGATAACAGTCATTCTATTGATTACATTGCCATCGCAAAAATTCCACAATATAATATCTAATCACCTCCTCATTATTTGTTTGGAGTGTTTTCACAAGCAGTTCCAGTCCACCAACGAGAGAACGCATTGCATCGGGAATGTCTTCTTCATCGTCAAGCTTTTGTTCCTATGAAAAACATTACGCATTTTCAGATTACTTAATGGCCGTGCCCCACACACTAACTTGTAGCTCATATTTACCACAACTGGCGTACGAATTTACTAATTGTGCATTAAGGACGGTCAGTGAGAATGACTTGAGTTACTAATTAAAGACAAGTTGCGACTACCAAGACTTTCTAGGAGAGTCTGAAGACTACTTGAATGACAATCTTGAGTATTGCAAGCTATAATACAACGCGGTCAGCCTCGAATCTATACACAGAAGTGGATGGCTAGGAAAAAGCCTCTAGCCGAATAATGCCGCTACATGATTCTGAGGTTCACCAGCACACGCCGTTGAGTTCTGACGTAATGATCACTCAGTCTGACGGCGTTTGCTAGCTGGGACAGAAAAGGAAGGAATCTTTTGAAAACACTGGCGTTCGAGGTGAATACGTTCAACGTTAAAGGTGTTTATCAGCTTTTTGAGCATTGTAATTATAATAAATAGAACATATTTAGCAAATTCACGGTTTTAAAATCAAACATAGAAATAAACAGTTGATTACTCAAGAGTTTTCTCGAATCTATGATTGATAAATACCCAGAAATTTCATCAACATCAAAAAATTGAATAACAAACTATTTGAAGGTTTCAAAAGAGAGAAAAATCAAATTATCAACAGAATTATACTTGTGATGGTATGGTTAAGGCATTAACTGCATCCCCAGCGTAAACAATCACCTAAAGATAGAAAAAGGAATGCGTATAGTTGAAGGATTAACCCCGTCTAAAACAACAATTTCATGGCATGTAAACTCTAGCAGTGACATGAATTATTAATTAATCGACATATTTGTTATAGATTTTACCTCAGAAGATGCTGCTTTTAAATGAGACCAACATAAACGGAGACCATCGCGATCAAGAAAAGCGCTACACAACAAAAGAAACATACCAGTACACAAGTCACTGATAAGCAAGACCATTCTTTCATAAAATTCTATTGAAATAGTTGATCTATACAGTGCAGCACTGCAGAGCCATCTATTTGCAAGAGTTGGAACGCTCACTGATGTACCGCTCTACCTTTCATTGGTCAATTCTAAGCCATGTGATGCATGAAAATCATCCTTGGACCAGAAAACAGGGCTCAAGCTGTATGAGATACGCGCAAAACAGTACACATCATTTTATTACCAAATTGCAAAAAACACTAGCTATATACTTTCTGCCAAAAATTACAATATCTATTTCAGGACCCGAAAAAGGCGTTCAGAAGTGTATTCGAGAACTTGAGTCTCTCAAATTTTGTAAATAGATGGCTCTGAGTGTACCGACTTTATAAGATCAAATACTAAATTTTCTATTAAATAAACTCCCAATAAACTGCCACTACTTTTCTTAGACGATAAAACTTCTCTATTTTCAGCAGGAGCAGTTGCATACGGGCACTTTAGATAGAGTGGTAAACACTGCACATTAACTGTTTGATCTAGAAGCTTTTAGGCTGTTCTCACATATTGACATTTTCTTCATTCCATACAGAAAATCCAGAGGGGAACTCTCACCTTTTAAATTTCTTATTGGACGTAGCAACGGTGGCAACGAATCGTAACGCAGCAATCAGCACATCAACATTAGTCTGACGAATCAGCTTCAAGATGAGATTATGCAAATCACCATTTGTCACGTGACTTTGATAACCAATGTCGTGTTCATAGAGTAAACGCATGGTATCGAGACAGTGTTTACCCAGCTAGGAAATGATTTATTAACCTTTAGATGTCTATGCAAAGGAGGAAATGAGCGAGCGAGAGATTTTATACGATGTCTCACCATTGTTGTAGAGTGCCTTTGAAGGGTATCTTCACAATCGAATGCAATGCCAGTAGATAGAAACCTACGGACGACAAAAATGCTGAAATTTAAAAATCATAAAATAATCACCAATCTACCTGTTTTCAAAATGGCAACAAATAGCTCGAAGGACAGAAATAATGGCATTAACTACCGATATGGTTTATGTCAACAATGTTCTATTTAAGAAATCAAGCCAAGATGAAGCCGTTTACTTGTACAGTGAAACCTGAGTAAACGACTAGGTACAAAATTGGGGTGGAATGTTGAGGTGACGTTTATATACAGATTAACATAAAGTGACCATTGTAGGAAGGTGTGACTGTCCTTTATGGTGGCCTCAATTCACAGGTTTTATTGTTCGTATGCAATTGTATCTTAAAACTTACATTTTGATATTATCATTTGATCCATCGATTAATCTGGCTATGGTACCACAAGTTATTTCAAGATCATTGTCATCTTTGTAATTCTTGAAATTATCATGAAGAGAATTCAAACCACCACATTCATCTAATTCGTGCTTAGCCATTGGTTCATTAGCACACTAAAGAGAAGTTATAAACAATCAAGATTCGTACATGTAATTCAAGTTCTTTCTAACAGCAATTCCCTAATCTGTCTAGGTGGTAGGAGGGCTCATACCAATTCATTTAAAATAGTGAGGGTATCGAATTTTGGAAAGATTTTGTGGCCCCCATCTTTGAGCCATGGGATAGACATTGATTGTGATTGCATGGCAGAATAAGACACGATTTCTATTTTGCGGTTATTACAGCCTGAGTGCAGACTATAAATTTTACAATTTTCTTAAAAAAATTTTTAGTCTGCACACAGGCTAGGTTACTACCGATAAAATACACTAAGGAGTTTCAATTGGCATTTCTCGGAAGCTATAACTCAGTTTTGCTAACCTACGCGTAGACCCAAATCCTATCTGTGCTGTCAATGAGATTGTCTACTATCCACCCACCTATTACCTATACCGAGATAGAATTTCTGTCGGGGTCTGCGCACAGAGATTTTTCTGTCCGAAAAAGGCGTTAATGTGTCACTTGATATACATGATATTACAATAGGCAGGTAAAAAAAAATGAAAATGGGAAATGGAGAACTGTCCCGATTCTTATCTTTATGAGCATAAATGCGTAGATCGAGTCAGGATTCATAATAGCTGCATACGGTTGTGTCTATCATAATTTATGACGAGTGAAGGGAAAATGCAAATTTATAAGTTGGCTTATGAAATTAAAAACAACTTTGCTATCATAATAAAGCAATGCAAATTCACGGTTGAATAGGATGGTGAATCTGTGATTGCTACATTTCACATTTCAAAAAGAATTAGTAGCGTATAACTGTCGGTGACTTACATTGAAGATAACTTTTGTCGCTAATTTACGGATGTCCAAATCGATATGACGAAGATAACAACCAATTACAACCAATAATTTATCTTTGATGATTTTCTGTCGAAACTGGACCTAAACGAAAGTTAAATTAAAAATCATTCTATGAAAACTCGTCAAGCAGCTATAAAATATCGATCTGCGTGTGATGGTAATATAATGTATTTGTTAATATAATGTGTGATGAAGCAAAAACAATAACAAAAGGATGTTTAGTATAGTTCAAATCGTTATTCCCTTCTATACAGTTCAAGTGGCTATGAGATCTAATCAACCTACGTCATCTGTGCATTCTTCAACGAGACCAAGAAACGGAATGAGAAATCGTTCATTTTCAAACGACGATAAATCTTTGATAAATCGTTGGAGTTGAGATTGTGCGATTTTCCTCCTGTTGGTTTTGTTCTTACAGCATTGACAGAGGGCAGATGTAAAAGCTATGACCTCATCAAGTTTCTCATCGGAGGATTTCAGAGATTCAATTGGAACTTTGTCGTTGCGAAAGCGTGATTGCACCTCTTTGGGTTTGAAACGATGGCACAGTCTAGAGATCTGATCGAAGAGAGAAGAGATAAATCAATCCAATGTAGAAGATTACCAAATAAGACAATACTTCCGGTATAGTAGCGACATTGTGATTCGGTGATGCTGAGAGATGGACGAAGAACGTGAATGGTTTGGAGCTCGATTCATGTTTGAGGTAGAGCAAAAACATGCGAGACATGCTGTTCAGGTCTTGAGCTGTCCTATGGGGGACTAAGTGTCGATGGTAGACATATTAGCTACCTGCCACCTTAGCCCAGAAAGGCCCTATACTCGGTTGCCTTTGTATTCAAATGTATACTGGGGCAATGAGCCTGCATTATCAGTTCTTAATTACACTACACTGATGTACAAATAATATCAAGATGGAGGGCATCACAGCTACTCCTTATATTGTTTCAAGCAAAGACGATACCAAAAGATCAATTCCTTTCGACTGTCGCATAAGTCTTTGAATCCTTCTTGATGAAACAGCAAGTGCGAGTGTTGATGCTGACAAAGAGGCTACACCAGAATGAGGATGCTTAAGAGAGGCAACCAATGGATTTATTCCTGTTGGAAAAGTTTCAAATTGATTACATCGATGTATGTTGAGGCATCACCATTGATCGATTATTCCACTAATGGTCGTTTCCATGCACAGGGCGGCAAAAAAGCAATCGTGTAAATGCTGTTTTAGCTTGCAGTAGAATTAAAACTATTCAATCTTACCATCGCAGCGGACAATTCCGTCTCGAACAAGTGGATTCTTTACAATAATATTTAAAATTTGTAGCGCACCAATCTAGAATGGAAAAATATATAAAAACAATTACATCATAAACGCCATGTGTTCTACTCCTATCTTTAGAGTCTTTAGTTACGAAGTCTTTCGCGAATTGCATGATGTCAACAACGAAGTTAACTGCTTGATAATAAAACATGTGGTTACCTTTGCAGCCAAATGTTTCGATTGCACAACTCGACATAAAATACCCGCACCATCAGCATCAAGTACGCATCTTTGCAACGAAGCATTTGTCAAAGTCAAATCACGTAGTGCCACTAATGATAAAACCGTCGCCGTCGGATTGCCGATCTGTAATGATAAATAGAACTAGTAACATCACTTCAAATGCATAACCTATTGGCTATAACATTTCTATTTAATTAACAATTATCAAACACCAAAAATGCTCTAAAGATTAAATTTTAATTTCGGTTAATGGGTTATACCTTGGCGTATCTAAGAAGCTTGACGACTTGAATGTGTTCGGTACCAAAATGAGGCAAGAGTGTCCGCTAGAATGAAAATGAGAATAAAACGTATGCAGTTGGCCTACACGCAGACTCTCAGTAAAATTAAACTTCAGTCAAAGATTTAGATTTAGCCTTATACTCGTAATGGTAAAGATCATCTACGAATGAACAATAATTATCAGAATGAAGTTGAAAAGAAAATGTACCATAAATAAACTAAACTGAACCTTTGAGTACCTAAAATATGAAAATATGATATCCTATTCAAGCTAGAAATTGCGTGTCTATCTAATCCATATCTTTGTATCAATGGTGTCTTTGATAAACACAATTTAAGCTCTTTGATCATTAGACATACCTTGGATTTTTCAATATCATCATCATCTGTTTCAGACCCACTCGAGTTTGAGTTGAAGCTGATTATGCTTGGCGACCTACAAAAGAAAACAGAAACATTACGCAAATCAGCAAAACTCGAGATTCCATTTCATTGTTGTCACCCATTCGAGTCTCAAAATGTCTTTTGAACTTCCATTCTTATAGATCGGGAAAATGTTTTATTCAAATTTGATTGGCTAACGACTTTTATAATTAAATTGGCCATTGCATTCTAAATCCGATATATTCTGTAACATTGCAGTTGGGTTCAGCATACATTAAACGTGCTACTGTGCCATCATTAGTCATTTCAATTTGAAAAAAACAAGCCTCATTCTGTAGTACCATGTAGTCTATAGAAAAGGATGAAATTTTACCATTGGCGATTAGTGTTCTTTTGAGCATGTTTTTATAAATAATATAGTATTTGAAACAATCTAGCAATAGAGAGTTTTAGAGTGCAAAAATTAGAGGTTATAAATGATGATATTTTACCTTCGATAGTTTTTTCTTGGAGATTTTATACTTTTCTTGTCTGCGGAACGAAGTGTCTTTGACGTTTGCTGTTTTCTTCGTGAAAGCATGATAATCTTTAAGAAATACCACAATAAACACTTTAATATCAGTTGAATTGAACGACCATATGTGCAAACCTCAAGTCATTGTTTAAATAGTATAATTTGAGGAAGATACGTAAACATGAAGTCAATACATGTTGAGTTGAATGCCATATTCAATACTTTTATGTGAATCAAATGCATTTAAATCATAATTCATAGATTGTGAGAGAGTAGACCTGAAAATAAGCTGTACAATGATCGGTTCTATAATTTTTTCAACGTTAGCATAAAAATAAAGTGGTTTTATCCAGGTGTGCTAAAAAACAATTTTATATATTCTGAGTTGAATGTAAATAATTTTGCGATAAACATGAGCTGCAAACACATGAATTAAAGCACACAAAAAAACACACAACGTAAAACGCTCTGTACAGGTTACAAACATTGTGATAGGCAAGCGACAGGAGAGTTTAAAAAAGCTTAAAACACCAATTTTGAAATTGGCGTTATAATTTAAAGAAATAAAATAAAATCAAGAATGACTTACCAAATTGCAAATTATCTGAAATATTCTTCGTCAAAATCAATATAATATTTGTCCAAGTCTACAGCAATCGATCCACAGGTTTCTCAAAACATGTAACTCGATTACCATGACAACGTATTATCAAGTGAAAATGATTAATAATTTATAAGACGTAGTCAACAACTGAATGCACGATATCATTGAATACGAGGTAGCTGTTTATTTTTAAACAGAGGCTCTACATCATATGTTACAATTTTAATCAATAGCTGATAGCAAACGTTAAGCTATTGCAGATGGAAAGATGGAAAACTATAGACTACACAGTGTGAAAATACTATCTAAATTTCACTTTGATTATTTGGGTAGAGAATTTATAATTAATTACTTTTTTACGACTATCTACAGCAGAATGGAATACAGCATTCGAATATACAAGGACTTTACATAATTCACATAAATCGAGGGGGCCAATCAGATCTTCCTCCCCTATTTGGTCTTCGTGGGTTGATATTATGTTCGGGAAGTGGTCCAAAGGGATCATATCTGGCCCGTGGTGGTCGAAGGGGTCTTGTTGGCCCATATGGATGGAGTCCACCAGGAGAGTAAGGCAGTGTTGGATGTAAGTCATGATGACCACCTAGCACACAAATCATAAAATTTATGCATCCTTTAGGGGAGAAGCAGAGTTGTAGGACCATGTGGGGGAGGGGGCGTTAGTATAATGAAAATAGCTTTGAGGGAAACATCTATTGTTGGTAGGTCCTTATTGTGGTATGGTTGGTTTTGCATTAGCTTGGGCACAATGTACAGCCTTGAAAAGCAAAAAATTTACATTGGGTTTATTAGTTTTTCCTTTATAAAAGATGAACATTGTAACCTGGCACGAGGGGAGGATCTCATTAGAAATTAAAATTGAACTTAATTAATGTAACTAAATACCATACCTATCATTCCAGGGAATTGAGGGTGTAAATCTGGGAAGTAATCTTGTTGCATTCCAGTCATTGGTTCGACTTCATAAAGGGTACGAGTGAATGGATCATGAAATCCCTCTTCATTTCTTTCACGTTTTGACTCGGATTTATGCCAAACATACGCTTGCCTGTAGACCTAAAAGAAACCAAGCGAAAAAATCTAAGTAATAGTTGTTAGAACTGACCAAGTAACACAATGAATTGAAATGTGTGTATAACAGTCTGTCACAGGACATAGTAACTGTGACCACGTATGCCAGAAGGTTGCAAGTTTAAGATGGGTTTCCAAAAGCACTGCATGAAATCATTAAAATGACATCAGATTACCTAATAGCTTGGTCACAGACCAAAACGTTCTCAAAACGGATTGGTCTGTGACGCAGGCTAATTACCTAATTGAGCATAGTTTAAATCTTATGCATGGTCTCTCTCTGACTGAGATAGCATATAAAATACAAGCTTATATAGAACATAATGCTCCAATAGAATACAAGGGACATTTGGCGTATTTCCATAATGGCCATGACAGACAGGGAGTGGTCATAATGACAGGTTTCATAAAATGATATCAATTTACCTTTCTCCAATCTTCACCATCACTTGTACCTAGCAGATTAAATGAAATAAAAATCATTTTATATCAGTACAACCAGTTCACTGTGAACATGGCTATCAAGTAAAATCAATAATCATGAATTTATAGAATATTTTCCCGACATCTAATTGGTCAAGAGCTAGTTTGAAGAAAGCTATACAGATTAGTTTGAGGCTATACAGATTAGTTTGAGGCTATACTGAATAGTTTGGGCTGTACTGATTAGGTTCTATAGCAGCATAAGATTATATTCATGTCTGATTGATGTTACGAATTGTAATTCAGTACTGTAATGCTGATGTTATTCGACTGAATCAAATCCAATACAAAACTCAAAAGGATTTGTAAACACAGTGCCAACACACACAATTACAATTTTGAGACAATCTTTATTCTTAAATTGTAGTTGAAGAATTCATAAATGCAATATGAAACTTGGAAATACGGTCTGTATGGTATTTTATAAACAGGTGCTGTGAGACACGCAAAAAGATAAAAATCACTCACCCACAACGTGATTTTATTACACAATTCTCATGTCTCACTACAAACCGTTTGTGTTAAAAGAACACCGTACTGCCTTGTTCCCATTCTATATCCCATAAATATGTTTCTACTAGCTAACCTGGGTAGTCCCTTTGACAAAGATTATGCCACAAACTATTGTCCTGTGATATCAAGTTAAGCGATTTGCATGTTTGTGAGACCGTTAATACTGTCTTGATATCCAGCAGACCAAAAACAATAACCTGCAATAAAGAATGAAAGTAATTCACAAAAATCCCAGCATTCTTAGGCAATTCCATTTTTCCTCGGAATCAGGGCTCGATAAAATGGAGGATTCTAGGACCGACAGTCTTGGAAGGTTGGCATTAAACCGTAAGGCAAGAGCCAAGAAATAAAAGCACTTGATATTTTGGATTAAAACATTTTTTCCCCTTCTCTTTAGGGAAATTGCTTGAAGATTAAGCCATAATACCTTCTTTACTTGCTGAGATCCATTTTGCATACAATTTCATCTCCAAAAATATAAAACACTCAAACGAAATGCATCAATTCTGTAAGGCAAAATGTTTTCACCAAACCCTGCTCGGAATATTGAGTAAACTAAGTACCTTGACATATAAATTAACATCCGACTGCTTTAAATATAAACCAGTAAAAATTACGTGGACTTTTAACAAACATGACTTCCCTCAGATAAAAAAAAATCATTACATTATTATCTTTATTTGCATATATTATCAATTGTGTAACAAAAATACCGATAACTTTTCAAGAGAGTTAATGTAAGGCTTAGAGTTGCATCTGTCAAATTTAAATATACCTTTGAAGCGATGCAATAACAAATAGGGAAAATTGCTTTTGAGGAGCCAGAAACAGAACCATCATCCGATATAATAGTTTAAATTAATTTTGAATAAATTTTCACCAGGTCTGTAAAAGGAATCCATTATTTGGAAGGCTTGATAAAGGCAAATCAATAAATACCGGAATTAAAAATAAACTGTATGTTTATCAATAACATGATGTTTAAGTCAGGATCAAGTCTGCTATTACAGTACTTACTTGAAGATCTTGAGGAAGTGAGAGTAGGCCAATAGATGAATTACATTCTGAAAATATAGAGCAGCCATCTGTCTATAATGGTCAATATATATTGCTTTGTAACACTTCGAAATTGGTCCCTAGATTCTCATTGGCTTAGAGTCATGTCGACATGTCACCGTATCTAACGTAGAATTCAGAATTTTCGAAAAGCAGCAAGTGATTTGAAATGTTAACAAAAAGTTTCTTTATGCTACTGTAATAAATTGCTTTGAAAATGTTATGATATAATCACGTGCAGCCCTGAATTGCAGATGTAAACTTCTACTAAAGATGTTTATAAAATAACGATAAGAGGGTGTGTAGTTGAATTCTTAGAAGAATTGAATCTATTATCCAAAATACAAATGTAGGTTTGACGAACAAAATTATTATTGCAATTGCCAGATTAACGTTTCCCTCCATCCACATTTTTGGGAGTACTGTTTTGATAATAGTTTCATAATAGTTTGTGTGTGACATTTGATTAATAAAATATTAGGCTCTAATGAATTCTACTGCGTATAAAGCACCCCTCTCTGTAATGTTAAAAATCCCAAATCTCATAACTGGCCATTATACACAGGTTACATTGTATCGTTTTTCCTGGAGGATCAATAAAATGATTTTTGATTTCAAGACAGGATAACTTCTGCTTATAGGCTCCATATAGTTTTGATAAATATCACACTAAAATACATTCTTACGTTTGTTCATTTCATCAAGAAGATGATTGAAGAATTGTGTCTTTGTTATTTGACAAAGGGCTTTCAGATTCTTATATGCAAATTCTGGACCTGAAATGATACATACCAATAAGAAAAATCTAATATTTTTATAAAACCATAGAGCATGTTATGTTTTTGCTTGTAATTCTATATTGATTTAGCTGTTTCAATATGTTCAAATACACCTCCTCACCTTTAGATAAGTCAAAATTGTTAGCAATGTATTCAGACAATATTAAAGATAACTGATAGGCTTGGGCATGTTCCACATTAGCTGCACCTATAAACAGAGCAACAACATAATTAGGAAAACAAAAAATTGTTTGTTTGCTTATTTGTTCTATTTACTTCATAAATATTTTGAAGCGTTTACTATAAACAAATATGTCGTTACATAATGTGAATTGGGCCAGTAATTGCTGCTACAAGTTCTATTAAATAAACTATTGTTGTTGCACAATTTGGGAGCTAAACACTTTTGAAGTGCACATTGGCAATAAACTTAACTATCTTTAATTTAAACTTTGCTATCTTTTGAGGAAATCTTTTCTGAATAACAATACTACAATATAAGTATAAAAGTTAAGTATAAAAGTAAATAAAAAAGCAATACATAAATACAAAGAAACTATTCTATTTTTCAATAGGCAAAAATTAGGACAGATACCAGCAAACTTCAACTGATGGAAACAATTATGTGTAATTAATAAACCAATATATTAATCAATAAATTACTATAAAATACCATTAAGCATTAGATAGTCTCCAACTAATGTTGCAGAGAACGAGCATGTTGATGGTGCGTACAATCCATGTGAATATACCACATGGTAAAACCCAGGACCTTTCTTTAGCAATGGTAGCGAAGGCTGAACTCTGTTTGCTGTTGATCGAGCACCACCCTGAGATTTGAATCAAACAAAAACATTTCTTCAAACAATGAGCAATCAATTTTGGCAAATTACACAGTATTATCAATGGCATTATCAATACGGTGAAACAGGAAGTCAATACAGTGATACCAATGTATAATGTCCAGGTAAGAGATCTGTGGGTGTTGACCACAATAAAAAATGACATTTATAGACAGGAAAATATACAACAAACTAACATTTGCGACATCACTTAGTGACCTTTATAGACAGATGGATGATCTATAGGGTGACCTTTATCCACAGGTTTCACTTTATAAGATACCAATTTCAACAGATTTCAGTTTTACTAGTACTTTTAATATCTCAATATATAGCAATGTAACAATCGCTTGAGTGTAAAGAGCAGTGAAATTTTTAATTGATGCACTAAAAAAGCAAAGCTCATTCATCTTCTTTTCACTTGTTTTTCATAGAAACCCAAAACTCACTTGAATTGTTAATCCTGTCTCCAATGCAGATACATGAACAGCAAGGATAAGAGCATCCCCAATATCCTTTGCCTCGTTAAACACTTCAATCAATTGATTTGAAGGTGAATCATCAATTAATGATCTAAGAGCCAATGCTAATGGATAATTAGCCTGTCTGTTAGGCATATGTGGTGATTGGTTTTCATTTGAAGAGTTGCCTGGTGGTTGATGTGATTGTGATGGTCCAACCTGTAAGACAGAAACAACTAGCACATAAACAGCTCGAATACTACAACCATTATTTTTACTTGTTTATTACAAACACAACTTACATGGCGAGAGCCCCTAGTAAACTGACTGATAATTTACACATAAATGACAATTTCATTTTACACAAAAGTATTATGTCATATATATAAACGATGACAATATCACACTGCATTACAGTAACATTGGAATGATCTACCACAGTATGTTATACAAGTATAAATCAAAAAACAAAAATAAAGGTCTGCCTTTGAAAAATAATAACAATTGCTATTAGCCTACTAATTAATGTATGTTCAATGAGTGAAAGTTTCCCCTTGAAGTTTATTGGCCATAAACCAGTGCAAAACGCTGCATATAAATTGGTTTTGAGCTATGCATTTCATTGACTATGGGAAGGAAGGAAGGGAGAAATTCTAGCATTATTTTTTAATCTTTTTTTAGCTTGAGTTGAAGTTGACTCAAATATGTTTGATAAACATCATTTTTCAACTTTTTAATGTTTACATTCGTAAGGTTGCACTTTTATAATAAAATGGACATTGTGTAA
>JANVCG010102100.1:0-16216 GCA_025505365.1 Haliclystus inabai
GTGTTATGTGATAATCGAGTTTTGTTTCATTTTTTCAGCAAGCAAAGGATTCTGGGCGGAAATCCTTGGTGTTGGGGACTTTTATTATGAGGTAATTTGATTGTTACCAAAATTAAAATTATATAATAGTATGATGTTGTAAGTGTTTCACTATGTATTTCATTCAAAATATTTAGGTAATAGGCCAGAAAAATTTGAAATTATCAATGTTATTCCACTAATATCAATCAGACCTTAAATTAGTCTGGACCTTAGTAGATGTGAGTTCAGATTCTTGAATCTATATTTAAAAATGTATTAAAATCATGGAAAGAATACAATAATAATTTACTGAGTTGTATTTAAATACTCTGGAATTATCTACGCTAGAAGGCAATAAAATAAAGGATTCAAAAAGGACTGTTAACAATATTCGGGAAGCTTCTCAACAGTCTTTTCAATAATTTTTAATGATTTCATTATTTGTCTGATCACAACATAGCAAATAAATCCTCTATGCATTGATTGATTATCCTGAAAATTGTCTAATATTTTGAGATTTTCATTTTGGCTTGTAAGTGTTAGGGTATTGGGCCTTGACTGATGGAGATCTCCATTCCAATATCAGCGCTGACAAATGTTAATGTTGCTGGCTAACAGCAAACACTATCAAGACATGAAGTCTCGTCATTAATAAATTTCAATATTTTTTAAATGGCAATGTAAACTCATGCATCCTGTCACACTAAAACCTTTCTCTATTTTCATTTTTGGCAGTTGGGAGTTCAAGTTGTTGAAGTTTGTATGGCAACACGGAAAAGTAACGGAGGTCTGATAACACTCAATGAGCTACATAAGAAAGTATTACGTGGCAGAGGAAAAACACGGCAGGATGTATCAGAGTAAGTTCCCTTTTATACTACTCTTGTTTGTGTGGCAAACTTTTTACCTGTCACACAGATTGAATTTAAAATAAAATGGGGTAATATGATACTACCATTTCACTGCGTTTGGTCTACACGGTCTGCAATATCATCTGAGAAGGTGCAAATTTGGAAATGATAGGACATTTGCAAATTTTTTTTTTGAGGGGGTGGGGGTAATTACTTAATGAATGTTAACACTGGTATTGTGTGGAGGCTGTGAACAATCAGTCCAATAAGTCCTTCAAAAATAAGTTTATTTACAGCTTGAAGGTTCTGAATAAATAATGATGATGATGATGCTGGACTTTACTTGCAAAACTTTGTTTAACAATTTGCAATTTTTGAATCATTTTTAAGGGACGACTTGATCCGTGCTATCAAAAAGCTTCATGTTCTTGGTAGTGGCTTTCAGGTTATTCCATTGGAAGGCAGACAGCTTGTGCAGTCTGTTCCTGGAGAGCTCAATTCTGATCATACCACATTATTACAGTTGGCTGAGGTATCATTGCTACATTGAATAGCAGAGTCTGAGAAAAATGTACCATATTTTCCGTGTTTGCAAGTAAATTCGGCTTAGTTCTCAGTATGATTAATTGAATTGAAATCAAAATTTATCTGTTAAAGGACCAGAAAAACATCCTGCTTTGGCTATAGCATAGGAAGAAGTGAAAACACAATTTATCATTACAAATAAGGAAAGAGATTTATAATGACCAAAGATTGAAAAGCTAAAATTTCCAATTCAGACATGAGTTTTAATTGACCTGAGTAGAGTACAATATAAAATCCGAATTGGTTTCATAGTTTATACCAACTGAGAAGATTATCACTTGTGCCTATTTAGTAGCATTGTTTATATTGTAGTCATTCTAGTCTATGCTTAATTACCAATGCTATAAATTAATCGTCACTTGAGAATGGCAAATCACTACCTATTCCATTTTTCAAAAAATATGTAAAATATATCAATGTATAGCTATTAATAACTGTTGTTTATCAATTGCTTGATAGCGATCTGGTTATACATCACTGTCTTCAATTCAAATAGAATTGAAGTGGCAAAAAGAAAGAGCTGTTCACATTTTGGTGAGTTGTCTATTTGCCTGCTCACAGACTCTTAAGAAAATGAAGCGTGGTGTAACAGTAGGCTTTACAAACTGTTTGGCTGAGTTTCATTTTCAAGAGTTCGTGAGTAGTCTAGTGATTCATTTGATCTTTGAAATACATTGTCATCTTTTTTTCTGTTAAATATTCTAATAATTGCTTTCATTTGTTAGGATTATTTGGTTCACGAAGGCATGGTGTGGATTGACACTCAAGCTCCGAATGAGACACTTTATTGGGTTCCTGGATTCTTCGTAACGGACTGATCAAAAGTATGACTTTTGACTCTATCAAATCAATTGATTTAATGCACCTTCATCTTCATTGTTGTACTGTAAATCATTTTATATCACCGTAATGTAAGATCCAAAAATTGATGCAACTACAGTGAGGACGCTAAAAACCTGTGCCATGTGTGCCCAAATGCCCACAATGATGGCTTAACCTAAATATTGAAATATAGACCTAGTGGAACTAGGAGTAACATTTCAGGTCATTTGTACAAATAGAATCTAATTATTATCATTTAAAAAATTGTATGAATTCACTTCTCATCATTTTGTTGATCAAATTTCCAATATCTTCCACCCTACAATTCACCATCCGCTTTTGAGTTGTCACCTTGGTGTCATCCAAGGAGGCATTCAGAATTTTATAGCAATCCCTCAGTGAATGATAGTTATTGCAGATATTAGGCTATTTCTGAGAGGCATTCAGCATACTACAAAGTCCGGTATTCACATTTAGTCCACAGTGGGAGGGAGGAAGATAGGTTCAGAATTATTCATCGACAGGAAAAATCTTGGGTCTCGTATCAAGATGCTCAACAGTCAGTGAAAGTAAACTAATTTCAACTATCCTAATTACAAGTCCAGGTTGCTGAATATTGATCCATTTGAAATTTACTGTCAATTGCACATAGCAAAAGTAGGTCTACAGATGAGCATGGGTGACCTGTGGACTATGCAGTCCAGTATTATCAAGAATTGACTGCTAATGTAATTTCTGAATGTAGACCGAATTCCATCCACTTTCTCTGCCAATCAGTTTTAAAATTGTTTAGTTGATCTTCTGGCCTTTTTCAAATCAATTGCTGGAGAAAATATGACTGTCCCACTAAGCTGCATATGTCGGGTACAATGTAGTAATGGGTAATTTAGATACTTGCTGTAAAATCAGCAGAAACAAATTAGAATTAGCAAAGACTAGATTCCTTTTTGAATTCCTACTTTTCCATTTTAGTTTTGTTAACCTCTTTATCTCCATGATTCTACGTTCTGGTGGTAGCAAAAAACAAAAAAGTTTGTTAAAAAATATTAGTACCATTTATTCTATAATTGACAATTATTACAAACTTTAAAGACTAACATACTTTCCTTGTTTAACATTGAAATTTTGAATAATAAAAAATAAGTTACAAATCCCTTTTGGTTAAAATTAAAAATAAAGAAGAAAAATCAATTTGTTTAAACACATTTTAAAGATATTTTGATTTGGTACACATTCTAACAAATGTAAACGTGTTACAAATAAACTTGGTAAATCTACTACAAAATCCTATACAGAAGTCAAAACGACCCAAATGTCATATATATTTATAGAAAATGTCATAACTACATAAAAGAGATCTTAACTTTATGAAAAACAAACTGGTCCTAATTCCCAACCAAATTCTTCATTATTATCTCCAATGTCAAAAGCACCCAAATCGAGAATTGGTAAATACTTTGTTTTTGACGTTTTCAATTGGACAATTGTTTGGTGGAATTTATTGTCTTTCACCTGAAAAATTCAAATCAAATGAGAATAGGTGTGGTTCAAGAATTTTATCAATGGGAACATCAGTCAGCAGGAGTGAAGCAGTAAGAGTGCGAAGGCACGGTTCTCATGGTATTAAAAATCTGAACACTAACGAACACAAGAACAGAAATTGTAGATCAAACACTTTTCCGAGTCTATCAGATCAACTTTAGAAGTCAGATATATGGTTTTTAATGTACTACACATGCAATCAACTTTCTACTAAGTTGCAAGGTGGGTTTTCAACCCTGATCGCAAAAGTCAAGCATTTGATCCTAATTTTATCTTACCTTACAATTATCCAATGGAATCTTAACTTCTAGATTTCTTAGTTTATTGGTTGTGTGAATAACAGATTCGTCATCCACTTTAATTCTGATTGAATTCTGTAAAAATTGACCATTGCTATCAGTCCATGCATGTGAATTACGGCAAAGGTATGTGACATTCTGTACAGCTTTGTTGCTTAGTAACTGTAACATTTTGATTTGATCAATATCAGCAGCGTACTCAAACTACAACGGAAGAAAATTGCAGTGTAAAAATTTAGGATCAAAATAATTGATCTAAAAACTCTAAAACAAATAATATTTACCCCTAGTGGCAAAGCTTCTAAATCTTCCATGGCCCACTTCAAGGTGTCTTTTCCTGTGTGCCATTTGCTCTTCTCAAACTGAAACAAACGTAGTGATGAATTTCAAGGACAGCATAATTTAGTTGAGTATTTACAAAGTTGTTAGAACACATTGCAGCTATGAAATTTCGCCTGGGTAAAAACATTGGTAGCCTTGAATGGCATTAGCTTTTTAAATTGTACTTCAACTCAATCACATGTACAGAATAAGAGGCACAATTTTAGGCAGATTCTAATGAGAATGAAATAGGGTTGACTAAATGACAAACAAAAACACTCAAGGGTTGGCATATTATCAGTAATATATTCTTGGTACCACAACTGTCAAAAAATGTTTACTCAATAACAACTTGAGCCGCACAGAGCCTGATACAAGAACCAGCTTTTGGTGCATCAGCTGCAGCATGTAGTTCATTTACTCACCAGAGGGAATTTAGGATAAAGACATGTTTCAAACGATGTGCGGTTGCAGAATACTTTGAATTGATCATAGGGTGATCCTCCATTTGGATCAATGAAGTAATCATCTGGAAAAGAGGAAAGTCATCATTGAATACTTGTGTGTGATTGAAGGAAAACAGATTTAGATATAGTTGTGTACCAAGGTGCCATCTATCAAGTATTTACTCATTTGGGGCGGGAGGTCACTGGCGAGGGGGCACTTGCTGTATGGGAATTAGGGAGGGCATTCAGTGTGTGCACATTGAGCTCTTTGAATATCAATCACAGTAACAAATTCTTTTCAAAGGTATTTATTTGTTGAAAATTTAAATCAAGCTCAAACAAAGAAAATTCGAGCAGCAAAAAAAGTATTAGCCAAAGGCATAAGAAGAAGGATAGAAAAGGTATGTCCGCAGTAGGGGGGGGGGATTCGCATACCATCTCTCAAATTTTATCATCAATCGTGAGTATTATATTTCACAATCAAAATGCATTCACTTTTGAAGTGTGGCTAAATTTTAATGGAAATTATGCCCATATGTTCTGGTGCGAATTGTTTTAAATAACAAAGATGGATTAGATCTAATACATACCACTCTTCTTTGCTGGTGTTGTGTAGAACAATTCACGGCAAGTTCTGGCTGGTGTATCAATTTGACCGTTTCCATTTTGGAGTAAATCAATTGCTTGCAGTTGTTTATAGAATTTCTTGAAGAAATCATATCTCTATAAAGAGTAGAGAACAAACTACATCAATACAAAACCAGAAAGCTGCTGAGAGATTTTCTACTAGCAAATGATTGCTTACGGGTACTGACCTTATTTATGGCACTATCTGATGTCACCTGTCGAAAAAAGGGAAACGAAATACAACAAATACTGTCAATATGATATTGTAGTTGGCAATATTTTATAGACAGATTGAAGTTAACATACGGTTGCATCACGTCTCGATCTCTGTCTGTAATAACTAGGTCCCTTTTCAATGCCTGTGGCTGATAAGAACCCACTGAAGTCAGTTGAAATCTAAAATCAAGAAGACCAACATTCATTATGACACAGTCATTCATACATAAATATACAGCAAACGTGTTTCAAAAGCATTAGGAACATGGGGCCAGATTCAAATAACTTGAAGCTTTTTCTATTTTAACTTGACAACACATCAATTCCCTCTAGAATGTCTTCATATCTCAGCAGCAAGGTTACGGTGTCAGCTGATCATTTCGGATGGTTAGACTCTGATCACATATGGAGATGTATTCAAGCTGAGACATAGCATCCAGTCACAGTTCCAGTTATTTGTGCCATGTTCTACTCCTAAACATTCCCTCTCTTATCCCAGTAAAGACGTTATATAAATTGTTACATACCCCGCCTCCAAAATTGCCTGGTGGTCCCTGTTGAACAAAACAACAACATCTAATATTAATATCTCATGTAGGGGCTTGTTGAATGAAAACAATTGACTTGGATTAAACTTACAGCTGGTCCAGCAGGTCCTGGTTCCCCTGGTTCTCCCTAGAAATATGAACAGAATGTTGATATTAACCTTATTTTTAAAAATTATAAACATTTTTGAAAGACATTGCCAAACAATGATAGATAAATTACCGGAATGCCATCATCTCCCTATAACAAGATGAAAAGTCAATATTAATGTAGAGAATGAAACAATCTTTCTAGAAACAGTTCAGCTGCCACTGTTCAGTACTTACTGGTGGGCCAGTGTAACCTTGAGATCCCATTTTACCAGTCAATCCAGTATCACCCTACAAGATATCAAAGATAAAGAATAAATGAAGGATTTTATTCCATACAAACATATATTCAACATGATGGTTCGATTATAATTGTATAATTGTACCACTGCTCCTTGTGGACCATCAGGGCCTTCAAAACCATAGTTACCACGGCTACCCTGAAACACAAAGATGATGGAATTAGTCAACAATTGAAGAAGCAAATCAAAACATGTCTCAGGTATGTAAATCCTGATATGAATGTTCTCTTATCAAATTCTTTCTATTTCATTCCAAAAATTTTATATTGGATACAGTTATTTCATAGAGACTACATATTTTCATCTCAACAGCTTTGATTAAAATCCTTTCTTTTTACAGATAATAAAATTGCAAGCTGAACAGAGGGGTTTGAAAACTGCTTTGATCCTCAATAACCATTAGTATGATCTGTAATTCTATCATTTTGTTTACTTACAGCTATTCCAGTTGGGCCAAATGGTCCATCATTTCCACGGTCACCTTTTTCTCCCTGCGAGAAAGGAAAGTATGTTGACATTCAGGTTGATGGGAAACTTCACCACGAAGTTACTTTGCCCAAATAACTTACCGGTTTACCAACAGGTCCCAGAATACCTGGACGTCCCATAGTCCCTTTGCCGCCCTGCAAAATAGTATCAACAACTCTCAATACCTGCTTCAATCTATTAATCCAAATCTGACAAAAGAACAACAGAGAAAATACCGCTAACCTTTGCTCCTGCTCCACCCTTGCCTCCAGATGAACCTCGTCCACCTCGCTCACCCTGACATAATAAGCATCTTTTTAGTACTGAATTGAAATATTATTTGAGTACTTCTTGAGTTTTATTAGGACCTTGCTTCTGCTTACCCTAGCTCCTACTCGTCCATCTTTACCCCTAGATCCAGCAGCACCTGCAGGTCCCTGAAAGAAGAAATGAAATCATTGAAATTTGTGCAGAAAAGCTTTGATGGTAATGAAACTCCCAGCAATGGTACCAGAAAATGAGAATTGATATGACCATGACTTACTCTTAAACCATCTGGACCAGTGGGTCCATCACTTCCAGGTTCGCCATCGGCACCTGGGCTACCAGCCATACCAGAGGCTCCTGTTCTTCCTCTATCACCACGCTCTCCCTATCACAAAAATTATACACAGTAAAATCAAGGTGGAAATTATGCAGCGGACGAATCTATGGGTGAGATTGTTTATGAAAGAAGGAAGATCTTCTATTCCCACTTGCAATATACTTCAGATTGAATCAATCGGGAATCACAGAATCATATGCTATGACCCTATTTGATAATTTGATACAAGTGCGGTGCATGTAGTCATTGTTAAGCCGGCTTGATCACCACTACTTTCTAATTGGATTGACACATCAAGAGAGTCAGTTTATGTACCTTGGGTCCGTCTTGGCCTTCAGCACCAGCGGTACCGTTGGTTCCTGGTGTGCCCTAATGTGAAATGAGAAAGCTGCATCAGTTAATGATATTCTATTATGAAACAAATAGGAAGTTGAGAAAATAGTTGTGTCAATACTAACATCAGCTCCTGGCTCACCAGGCCCTCCTGAAATACCAGGTCTTCCAGCTGGGCCAGATGGGCCCCTCAGTCCATCCTTTCCTTGTGCTCCATCCTTACCAGCGTATCCCTAAGGGAAAATCAAAGTGTACACCAAATAACAGTATTAGAAAAACAATAGTAACTAATCAGAACAGATTATCAAAAATAAATGTACCTTTGAACCATCAATACCAGGTCGTCCTACTGCTCCAGGGTTTCCAGGAGATCCCTGTGAAAAGGAGATTAATTTTTGTTATTTACACTGCAGCATGCTGAAATTTGTTGAGACATCAAGCAATTCATCAAAACCTACCACTGGGCCTTGCATTCCTGGGCGGCCGTTGGCGCCAGCTGGACCAGCAGCACCCTGTTATCAAAAGTAGAGAAAGCTGCAGCATCATACTGGTTGGTAACCCACTTCACGAGTTATAAATGGAAACATTGGTAAGAGTGCCAAGACATGGTTTTGAATACAAAAACACAGACAGCAAGAAGATGTAAAAACGGAAAAAAGGAAAAATGTAGATCAAACCTTCATAATCTCCATACTAAATTAAAACACAGGAATCCTCAGGCAGGAGTCCATATGAAGAACAAACGTAAAAAATCTTCTGCTAAATAATATTCTTACGTTCTTTCCATCGACACCAGGCAAACCAGGTGTTCCATCTTTACCAGGTTCACCCTGAAAGGTTCAATATAACTTTAATATGCAAAGGATGAAAATTGGCAGCAAGGAAATAAAACATTGAACCTCACAAGACATTCCTTAAACCCTAGTAATGAGAATTTGAAAGCATTATCAAGTGTAAAATCACCAGAAGTTTATTGTAGATAACTGATGGAAAGGGTTCATATTCAAAATTGTTATACCATTCTACAATATACATGATTTCCAAAACAGCGGGCACATCCAAGAGCACATTTTTAACAACACAAATTCATCTATATCGATACACCTTCCTAACTATAGAATATGTTACAATAACAATTCATAACAAAGGTATGACACCTAACTATCATGTCACATATTTAGGTTGAACTCTCATGTAGAGAACACTTACTGCAGCTCCTGATTTACCAGGTTTACCAGCCACACCAGGAGATCCAATTGCACCCTACAAGAAGGAAATTTCAGTGATCAATCGACATTAATTGGCAAGGGTACAGAGCCACAAGCAGAATCAACAAAAGTAGAATCCAACTTACAGCTAAGCCTTGTTTACCAACTGGTCCAGGAACGCCAGCAGGTCCAGGTGGTCCCTTGAATAAAAAGAGTTGAACATTAGATTAAAAATTCTAGAAACAAGAACCATATTTGATACAAATCACAATCTGGGTGTTGGTATACCATTGGTCCTTGCTCTCCAGGTGATCCTGGTGGTCCCATTGTTCCGATTTCACCCTTAAAAGATCAACAAGAATTTGATAAAATTGATATACGCAACACAAAAAAGAGGTATAAAAAAGCAGATCCCAGAAGCACAAAAGGTGCAAAAAGCTGTCAAATGTCACAACTAAAATTGAGTTTCGAATGAATCACTAATCTGCGAGCAGACATACAAGAGCTGGATCACTTGTTCAAAGGAATTTGAAGTGTGATGTGTGCATTTTTAGTTATCCATGTAGCATTTACATTTTAGCAAAAAGAAGAAAAGTTGAAAATGTGAGCAACAATTTGTGTGAAAAAACAACTGACAGATACTAAATTTGACAATTGAATAATCAACTTACAACAGGACCAGTGTCTCCCTTCTCACCAGATTCTCCCTCTACACCAATTGGACCCTGTTACAAAAACAAAGTTCATGTTCAAAACTGTTGCTGGAGAATGTCAATTGAAACCTATGTTACAAATAAATCACTTACAGCAAAACCGGGTAAACCAACAAATCCATCTGGACCAGCTTCACCTTCATCTCCCTAATGAAAAAAACCAATTGCAATTTTTTTTTAAATACCACAATGGCAACTTCAACAATTTCAGCATTTTGACCAAGAGATTTGAGTAAGAAGTGATATGCAGTTGATGAGTTAGCTTTAGTTGACAACGGTGCTGTTTTGTGAATAAAATTGCTAGATTACTATAAAAATATTGGACACTAACAGGTTTCAACTAAACATCTTGCATTGATCTATCCCTTCCGAATATATGATCAATGTTCGTGGATGGGTGGCTACGGGAAGAAATCCTAGATAAGTTTCAAGTGAGAACTACATTCCATCCACATCTACTCGATGGAAGACACTGCTATTGTGGTACACTTCACAGAAAAGACAACAACAGAATCATGTGTTCTAAATGTGTGTTACTTACGGGATCACCAGCATTTCCTTTAGCTCCAGTTGGTCCAGCTTGACCCCTTGGTCCCTGCATAGCAAATATAAATCAATTGAAATTTTCATGTAGTTCCAACTAGGATTATATTCGATAGCATTACAATACTTTATATCACTGTTAGGGACTGTAGCCAGATACAGCATCAAACTATTCTTACCATTATTCCTTGAGGTCCCATTCTTCCTGGGAGACCATCAGGCCCAGATGGACCCTGTGAATACAGAGAACAGACAGTGTCAAGAATAGGTGTCAATTGACTGGATGAGGGAAATATCACAACGATTAGTTTATTACCTGCTCTCCTGGTCTTCCAGGCTGTCCCGGATTACCTGGTTTACCGTCGGCTCCCTAAATACACAAATTAAAAGTCATTCGGTGCATGGAAACCTCTATAACAGAGACAAAAATTCAAAACAAGAATACTTACTCTGGATCCACGAGGACCCATTGGTCCTGGTCGTCCATCAAGACCAGTCATACCCTACGTCGATAAACAAAGAAGACATCAGCAAACTGTCCAGCAGATATCTGATTTTGTACTTGTTATTTATGCAGGAATGGCAACATACCCTTGCTCCAGGAGTACCATCTGCACCTCTTTCTCCTTTAGCTCCGGCTACACCCTAATAATAAATGAAACAATGTGTGAAACACTACATGGAATCTATACTTGCAGATCACACGATCATTGTAATGGTGAATTACCAGCTGGAAGATATATTTCATTTAATAACATACCGTTAATCCACGATTTCCTTCAGCTCCAGCTGGACCTGGTCTTCCTGGGAGACCCTGCAATGAGTGTACTTGCATTAATTACCACATATTGACTATTATGATTATGATAATTACAAGGTTGGACCATTCTTACTTGGGCTCCCTGTGGTCCAGGAATTCCTAGAGCTCCAGTTGGGCCAACATCACCCTTTTCAAAGCAAAAGATGAAGAGAGTCAGATACAGTACCAATTGAGCTGAAAAACAGACGTTGTTTTACTCACCGAAACTCCTGGTGCACCATCATCGCCTCTTGTTCCTGCGGCACCTGGGTTACCCTGGAAGAAAGCAGAATGTATGTTGGCATGAACATGAATACATCATGGAAATGAAAAGTAGGGTTCAATTGATACAGTTTATACTACTCACAGGTCTGCCAGCAGCACCCTGTTCTCCAACTGGTCCTGCATCTCCCTGACAAAAAATTGTATTATATTGATAACATATCACAAGAAAGTAGCAACTCAATAGACAAAAAATTTATGATTGAAATCTTACAAGGGCTCCAGGTCTGCCAGATTTTCCACGTTGTCCTTTTGAACCCTAAAATCATAACATTTAAATCATTAGCTGAAAAAATTTAGAGAGTTCCAGATTGGTAATACTGCAATTTTAGTGCTGCCAGTACATACCGCTGGACCTGGTTTGCCATCAAGTCCAGGTAATCCAAGTGGGCCTGGTGCTCCTTGTAATCCCCTAGTTCCTTGCACACCAGATGCTCCTCTTTCTCCTCTCAAACCCTATGACAAATAAATACAGGATTAGAAAAATAAACAAACTGACAGACAGTGATTCTCTTGGGCTAACATGATCATAATTGGAAGCCCATTCGTTGAATCCATGTCCAGATGATAACAGCCAGAGAATAATTGTAACATTGTTTATGTACTGATATAAATTGCTTTGGTCCATAAACATGACAATCATCATAATAAATTAGAAAAGTCACAAACCTGTTTTCCTGCCATTCCTGTTGCTCCTGGCAAACCATTCTGACCTCTTGAACCCTATCAGGAAGAAACCCAGAAAAATTGTTACCACTTGATGAAAATGACTTGATGTGCTACAAGAATTCAATTTACATATCCACTTACTGATTCTCCTTTCTTTCCATTCAATCCTGGATTTCCTGCAGCGCCAGGGAGACCCTACAAGAAGAGAATAAAAAAGTCAGTTTTTCTGAAGGAAGTAGTATTGCAAGCAAAAGTGTTCCCTTATGTTGAGTATTATTAGCTTACTGAGTCACCAGGAGGTCCAACTCTTCCAATTGAGCCTGCAAAACCTTGTTGTCCCTGGAAATAGAAATGAAAGGTGATAAATTCACAATGCTGTATATTGTAAGAATGGCATGAACAAATAAAGGAAGCACTTCATAAAATGAAAGCGGTTTTGATTTGTTTCCGATCTGATGAGGTTCTATCTCAAATAGGGATTTCTTAAAATCTTCAACTCCATTTTACAGATTATCTTTCCAGAATAACTATTGCTTATATAAGACTCTCAAGAGTTGAAATGACAAAACAGCAAAGTTAATGTAGCGTAGATAAGAAATGGGTTATTCAGATGTATGAGAAGGAAACCTGTTCAAATGTTACCATGGAGAATGTAGGTAAATTTTCTGAACTGGTCACTTCATTTTATTGATGTTGATTTCTATCGAATTCACCCCGTCTATAAAGGACACCTCTCTGCAATAGTCAGTATCATTCACAATCGAAAAGCTGATTGTTCTCTTTACTGGTCCCTCTTCACTGCACAACATTTATCTATTCTTCATAACTATACTCACAATAATTGTGCTAGCAGTTGGACTTTTCACAATCCAAGTTGAAGCCTCTACAATATATATTCAAGAATACTTACTTGAGCTCCTGGTGCACCTGGGCTACCATCATTTCCGGGTAATCCCTGCAGGAAAACAAACGCAATTTAAACATAAATCTTTCACATAGCATGATGTAATGTCCGAAAAGCCAAATAATAATATTACCCTTTGTCCTGGTTTGCCATCACGTCCATTGAGCCCTGGTCTTCCAACACCACCCTTTAAAATAGAACATAAAGAATTGATACAGAATAGACAATTTATGTCAACATAACATGAGAAATAAGTGGTGATGGACTTACAACTTCACCGCGTTCTCCTTTCTCACCAACTTCACCTGGACTACCCTATTATATGATACAAAAATATTATCACCATTTAGTTCAAAAGATGTATTTGTCTGTATCAGTAGAGAAAATGTTAATTGTTCTTACCCTGGATCCTTTAGCTCCAATCTTTCCAAGGAAACCTACATCTCCTGTCTCTCCTTTGAAACCTGGCAGACCTGCATTTCCTGGTTCTCCTTGTGCACCTTGTCGTCCCTATACATAACACAGAATATTATGATAGTGCTTCTTTCGTTTGAAAGCAAAGCTGCACATGTAGAAATTCTTGTTATCACTTACTGGTGAACCGAGAGGTCCTGGAACTCCACCTGGGCCTGGGCGTCCTTTTGCTCCCTTCACAACAATCAAAAATACTTATCAGGGAATGCATAACAATGCTGCGCGAACAAATTGTGAAAATAAGAAACGCATTGTACCCTGGCTCCTTCAGCTCCGGGTGGTCCATCATTTCCTGCTGGTCCAATCTCACCCTAGAATTTGAAAACAACATCATGGAATGAGATTTTTCATCAACATAAGATAATAAAATCATAATTGTCTGATCTAACAATGAGACTGACCCCTTCACCCTTGAGACCAGGTTGACCTCTTTGACCCATTGGTCCAGATTCACCCTGTGTGAATAATTCTCACAGTTAACAAAATGAGCATGATATCATGTATCACTTGATGTTTATTAAATTAGTAATACAAACCCTCAATCCATCTAGTCCATCAGCTCCAGCTGGCCCTTGCAAACCCTTGAAGACAAAACATCCACCTTACTTATCAACAATTCAATATACAGACACAAAGAGAAGGTTGATTATTTATGGAGAAACATACTTGCAAACCAATTGCACCACGTTGACCTGGGGGCCCTGCAGCTCCAATTTCTCCCTAAAAAGTGAAAAATGAAAAATTGTAGTCAGAAGGTTGGAAAATGGAAATTCAAAAGCACAAACAGAGCATAATTTTTAGAATGTAAATTCAGTTACAAAGACTTAGCATAGAACACACCTTCACACCTGCTTCTCCAGGACTTCCAGCTGGTCCATCTTCACCAGGCATTCCTCTTGGTCCTTTTGCTCCTGAGTCACCAACTGCACCAAGTTCGCCAGTTGCACCTTTCGGTCCCCTGATGCCAGCGGTACCTTGGGCACCTTTTAAACCTTTGTTGCCTGCAAATCCTGTTGGTCCTGGCAGACCATCTTCACCCTAAACAGAAAAACCCAGTTACCACCATACTAGCCACATTCAGAGTTATCCTCACAAAATATATTATTGCGCTTTGGACCATACAAATATATTCAATAGAAATTTATTCAATTTATAAATAGTAACAAACTTACCACTTGCCCCGGTGGGCCAGCAAGACCAGAAGGACCTCTTGGCCCCTGCATAAAATGAAAACCAGTCACTGATAGTGTATACTAACTACAAAGAAATATTAGTAGCATCTTCCAGAGATGAGTACTTACAGATGGGCCATCTGGACCAACTGGACCCCCTGGTCCAGTTTCACCAGCAAAACCCTATAGAGTAAAGGGAAAATGTTAAAGAAGAATTATGTGAAAAGAAGATATCAATGTTATTAGTTTGTAAGTCAACTTTGGATAATCCAACTTACAGAGGCTCCTGCGTCTCCCAAAAGACCTTTCATGCCTTTGTATCCCTACCAAAAACACCAATAACCAACATAAGTAACAGTAAAAATCATTCACTTTAATCAATGCAATGCACTAAGCCACTCATGTTGTGTTTAAAAGAGGGTATGCATGTTTTTCAGCAAAGTTCATTGAGGACAACACACCTTGCTACCAGGTCGACCATTTTCACCCGCATCTCCAGCTCCACCAACTCCGCCTTTTGCTCCTTTCCATCCTGCATCTCCTTGCAAACCCATTGCACCAACAGCGCCTGCAGCTCCCTTAGGACCAGGCTCACCAACTGGGCCATCATCACCAACCTCGCCATCTTTTCCATCAGGCCCTGGTTCACCTGCAGGTCCACGTTCTCCAAATGGTCCCTAAATCAAACATGGTAGAACACATTTTAAAAAAAATTAACAACAATGAGTTTCTTTGCAAAATTCTAAGCTACATGCACTTTTCCATTAGGGGTGTACCGAATCAGCTTATTAGCTCACTCTACTTTTGATCATGCGAAACAACTACCACAGTACATTGGGACTTTCTCTGTGAAAATTGACTTTTTCAAATATTTTTGCAGTTTTGATGTACCTCTTTTGGCAGGAAATCGAATTCCAAGTAGGGTGTAAAAATTTTCAAACCACCGTTTCATTGAGTGGCCAGAGTAATTTTATCTTGTAAACTGTAAAGAACATCTTCAATTCTTGATCGAAAAAAAATCGCTAGCAAAAAGATAGTTTTGTTTCAAAACAGCACAGCAGCAATAAATGCAGTTTTCAACAGAATTAATTGTTATTTATCAAGAAGTTGTTTGGCACAAATTTGATGGTTTATTTTAAAACTTGAAAGGTTGAAATAATTTGGCAGAATATTTTACCAATTATTGGCCAATATTTGGCCTGACAGATATTATGTACATCCCTATTTTCAATTAAGGGCTTTTGTTCTTGCTAGTTTTGCAACTCAACATTGCTTCAATGTGGGTCCTTAAAGAAGTTATTCAGTTTTTATGCACCATGGAACTTCAAAGCAGTGCGTTTTGCAACTACTATAAGGCTAAAAACATGAACCCTTGGATGT
>JANVCG010102100.1:16316-30766 GCA_025505365.1 Haliclystus inabai
GTCAACACAAAGCTTACTGTTGGGCCAGCTCTACCAGTTTGACCTTTGCCGCCATCTTCTCCTGCATCTCCCTGAATATAAAAAAGGAACAGAATGAAGGGTTATTGCTGGTATATTGTAACACAAACAATGGGATAATTATGCTACTTAATAAAATTGGTACTCACAGCTGGGCCAGCGGGTCCTGGATTACCAGCAAGACCTGGAGGACCCTACAAAGAGATAAATAACCAAATGAAAAACAAGCTTAAAATATTTACAGTTCGGATAATGTATTACTACTCCTGATTGAAATTATGTAATAGAATCATTTATGAGTCATTATTCTGTATGAGCATCAGGGTCACAAAAGGAGCTCAACAAGTAACAGGTGATTTGACTTATTCATTTAATTTTGTCAACCGAGATGACAAGGTATGACAAGGTATGGACTGGTATATGGGGCACGATTAGAATCCAACAAGTGCAAAATATCACACAGTCTACTTACTGGACCACCTGGTCTCAAACTGTAAACACCAACACCCTCTCCTCCTTCTTCTGCACCAGCACCAACAGCATCAGCAAGTGGATCTGGTCCTTTTGTCTAGAAAAAAACTAAAATGTGAGCAATTCTCATAAGCCTAACTTGGTAGAAGGTCGAAAATCACCAACTGAAGGTGTTGCAAAAGATTTTAGTTTTGGATCAAATTTCTGACTTGATTTTATGATATAATGATATAAATCCCTGTTTTAGATCTAACTTGACATCTAGAATCATTATTAGCATTGTGTGGAAAACAAAATAATACAAAGGATAATGGCCATTTCAGACTTTTTAATGATGAAAAGCAAAAAAATACCACTGATGATCACAAGTAAGCAAAGTAAGAACAATTGCTAATCCCCTGTCCCATGTGACAATTCAGCACAATTAATGACAGGCGTTGGCAGGGTGTTTTGCAGAAAAACATAAAAAAGTTTCAAATAAATGCCACGGAAAAGGACATTTCGAAAAAATTCTTGAATATCTCCTTTTAAATTTACGCTATTTTATTGGGCTGTACGGATGGGCATGGGGGTTGTTTTTCTTATTATTTTAACAAACCATTTAGTGTTATCATGACATTTAGATTGCTTCCACCAGTTCAATTAAAATTGTGGGCTGCTCAAGCGCTTCCTTGTATATAAATAAATCCGCGCATACGTGTTTACATTAATCGAATTACAGTCCCAATTGAGTTATTGATATAATATACCAATAAAATTCCCCAACCTTTTGTGTGCTTTTGCGGCAAATAATAGACAAAATATCAATTCCAAAGAAGTTTTTGGTTCAATTGAAAATCAACAAATAAGATTCTCTGCTAAATAATGCTATGCCGGTGAAACGAAAGCGATGGTTTTGTGGATCATCCAATGAACGAGCAAACGAGAAGAAAAGACGAGGTAGACAACAAGAAACGCCAAACAGGAGACAAACCAGATTGCAGGTAGAGAGAGATGAATTAACAAATTAAAGAGTACAAGGCCAAACTACAGACAATAACCAAACAAGTTACTATCTCGAATCCAAGCGTTCGAAGACGACTGCCATTGAGTTGTACGGGTGCTACTTTGCGGCGAGACAGATCGAAGTTAACGAGAAGGGTGAAACCAGGTCAGCAACCGTTACACTAAGACAATCGGCTTCTTTAACATCCACAGAATCACCAATCGCTCGGATTAATGAAAGAGATTCGCAATCATATCGATCTCTATGTTGCTGCAACTTAGGTTGGGAATGGGAAGCCAGAAAATTTAATCATGGATATTTTTAAGTCAAGCGTCAATGTAACCAGGAATGTAGTTTATAGTGAAATATTGAACATTTTGTCAATACTGTAAATAGAATTTCAACGTCTTATTAAATGGCGTTAATTATCTGTTGAAAAACAACATTTTTGCCTTCATTTAGTCTTTAAATATCTACTTTTGAATATATGGAGTTTATATTTAATATACCACTTCGTTCTAAAATATATTATGCATTTACATTTGCGTTAATTTGCTCTGCCATTATATTGACTGGAACAAAAGAATGTAAACAGAAACTATAGCATTAAGCTATAATCGGGGCACTATTATTCTGATAGAATTACACTCATTGAGTCTAACTGAATACTAGTTTTTAGTCAAAAAGGTGTTGTGATGATGTGTTCATGAATGACTTGTAAGTCAGACTTGTTCACTCACACGAGTGACGAGATATGAATTTTTGAAGTCTCGACTTGCTGTTTTTCCTATAGTATGCCCTCTTGTTGTTTTCGGACGAGTCCCGACCAAATTAAAATTGAGAGAACGCTAAAGTGGTACATTCAACATTGAATATCTCTTTTATACGAATCCAAATCGAAAAAATATTTTTGCAAAACTTCATTAGTTAGCCTAAGCTACCTGAATCTGGAATAAAAAATGTTGGTGCAGGTGCACTTTAACAATGTAATGTCTGATAACACTCACATCTCCACCTGATCCACCTGGTGGGCCAGCCAAACCAGTTTCTCCTTTCTCACCCTTTATTCCGCGATCTCCTCTGGGTCCCTTAATGAGAAGAAAAAGTAAATAACAATGAGGGAAATGCCAAAATCATAGAACATTTTTCATTTTTCTGTTATAATTAGGAATATACTGTACCTCAAATCCCACTCTTCCGTCACTGCCAATAACTCCAGGGGGTCCAGAACCACCCTAAAGCAAAAAAATGATTACTTAACCTAAAAAGTTATTAGTAAAACAAACCTTTCATGTGCACAGTACATGGACACCCTATAAACACAGGGCATTTTCAATCAAAACGAATCTACTCAGTTTGAGGATCTGATACTTGTATTCTATATTAGTACTACTTCTGTAGCAAAATCTGAATTAATTTCTTCATGTTTTAGGCTTTTCAAATATTCTTTTCACAGCAGCAGCTGCTAGCAAAGCTTTAATACACACTATATGTAGACAAGGCTCATAAATCAGGCCTGCATTTTGTTACCTTGTTTCCTTTGTCTCCCTTTGGTCCTGGTGGGCCAGGTTCAAACTGAAAATCAAATGAAAACAAAACAATTACTTAACCAGTACTCATTTTATTTACATCAAATCTTTACTGGAAATTTCCACCGGCAGATACACAAGAGATACAAATTGAAGAAAGATGGTCAAATTAGCTGCAAATTCTTCGTAACATCTTTGCAAAATAATGAAGTTTGGGACAGGTGTTGGTAGGTTGTTTTCCAGAAAAGGGTAAAGAACTTGCAGTAAAATGCCTTGGAAAAACATATTTAAAAAAAAATCTAAAATGTTTTTAGTAAAAAAGGTGTTGTGATGATGTGTCCATGACTGACTTGTAAATCTCACTTATCTACTCATGCATGTGATTAGATATGAATTTTTGAAGTCTAAACTTGTTGTTTTTCCCAAAGTAAGCCCTCTTGCCATTTTCAGAGGAGTCCCTACCAAATTAAAATTGAGAGAACGCTAGTGGTACATTTAAAATTAAATATCTCAGCTTATATGTGTCCAATTTGAAAAATTATTTTTACCAAACTTTATTATTTAGCCCAAGCTACTTGAATCTGGAATAACAAATAGTTGGGTGCCCTTTAAAAACATTGAACAACTTCTAAATACCACATAGCAAAGGGACCATCAAGCTAGGTAAATTTTTTGTATCTATGAGAGCTGACAACAAATTAACAAATCAGCTGCCTGAAAGAACTCTCCTGTGCTCTCAAATCATTGAGTAATGTGTTTAAAGTATCATCCGGACTCTTTGATCTCTATCTAACAAACAGTGGGATGGATTGAGAAGCCATGATAACTTAAATATGCTTGAGATCTGGTTTAGTCAATGTCTCTACCAATGTGAAAATAAAAAGATAAAGTAACACATACCACAATTGGGGCAGGTGGCCTTTGTCTTGCTAAAACGAAAAAATCATTCCTGTCAATAACTTTCCTCAGATTCAATACATGGATTAGTGAAACAGTAAAGGTTTCATGTTTGTTCAGACCAGGGGTCTGTCAGGCAAGAGAGTCTGGTCTAGCCAAAAACAAGATTAATTCTCAAAATATTTATAAAGCAATCACCCTTTCCATGAAGTCTCTTTTGCATGTCTCTGGAGCCGATCCATGTGATTATATTTCAAAGTCAGATCAAATATGATGCATTGAAAGACAAAATGTTTTAGACTGAATCCAATTGAAACTGATCAAATTCAGATTTAGACTTTTGAAAATATTCAGATTACATGTGCCCAATCCAATCAGATGTTTTAGTAAGAGTAAACTTACCTGGCTGGCATGATTGTTTTGCCAGTTCTCTAACATTGATCATGATGTCATCATAATTAGCAGCAAGAAACACATTTTCAGTAACCGGAAGGCTCACAACATCTTTCAAATTATCTTCATTGATTTGATCACCAACACTGATAGCCATGATGCGAACATCACGACCACGCAATGGCCATGATGCCAAGTCAAGTGATTTGGATTCTTTCGCAGTGTTTCCGTTGGTGATGATAACAACAGCCTAGGGAAAATATGAAATTTGAAGGTTAAGTTTGTTAATAAATAGAATGCAAATGGGGTGGCCAGAAATGCTTATGCCCTGACAATTTTGCTGAAATTTCTTTTTGCACGATATAACGATCAACAGAAGCTGAGCCTACACAGTCATTGCAGACACGTCGTCACTAAATGTATTATGTGATGACCACTACAACGCAAAATAGTTGATCCAGCTTCGACAGTTTTACATTACTTAATATACTACGAGTGAGTTAATAAATAAAACATCTTACTGGTTTGGCTCTCAATCCTCTGGCACCACCACTTTCACTTAAAATATCTTCATTAGCAATGGTTAATGCCTTGTCAAGTCTTGAAGTCAATCCACCACTGTATTGTATTTTATCAATGGCTGTTCTGACATCACTTATGTTGTACGACGGTAGATCATTAAAATCAAATGCCACTTTTGCCGTGTCGCTGTATGTCATGGCTGCAATGTGAGCACCTGTTTCCTTTACATCAAAAGCACCAACAAAGCGCTTGGCAAATTCTTTCACTTTTCCAAAGTTTTCACTATCTGTATTCTGTTCAGCATCATCCAACACCAAAACCAAATCAACTTTGCTGCCACAATCTGAAACACAGAAAAATTTAGAATTTGAAAATGGTTTTTGAGGTCTGCTGACCTTCAGAAAAAAGATCCCTCTGCAGCTTTTGATACCAAGAAAAGCCAATACTAGAAGAACATTCACAAGTAAGCTTTTTTATCAGATAGAAAACTATCGGGAAAAGACCATTGTAGGTAATATCAAATATTTACCATTTTTTCATATATGTACAGCCTTAGAGATGCCTTTCTGTGCATCACACCATAAACAACAAAGTAGAAGTGAAAAACATGCTCCAATCAAAAAGGATATTAACATTTGCAAAAGTCATGCATATCAATAGCTGCTGATCAAAATCAAAGTATATTATAGTATATTATTCTTCTCGATTGATTACCGTCTGATGTGGGTGTACATCTACGTCGGCATGTATCAGGACAACATTGGTATGTTCCAGGACAATCAAAATCAGTACTACACTCATTATCAATGGCACGACAGTTTGTGCTTCGTGGAATAGCAGGGCATTGAAATTGGGGAAGTTTGGCTGTCAAAGAGAAAGAATCAACATAAATAAATCATACAATTTGCAGAAAAGGTCAAGTGAAAGGTAACTTGCAAGATGCCACTGTTGACACAATTTTTATCGGAACACATGATGTCTCATTGTCTTTCCATGTGATGCACTTTGGATTGATCTAAGAACATGCTAAATAATTGATGCTAGCCAAAACAAAACATTTGAAGAACCCACCTGAACATACTTCTTTAGAAACCATCAATTGTTCCTTGTATTTAGTCAAATCTTGGAATGAATCAACTGTAAAGAATTTTCCAAAAGCAGATGATCCTTCAGATGATAACGATTGCAAAACTGCAGAATTCTTTGCCTTTTCACCGATACCAACAACAACAATTTCACAGCCAAAAGGAGAATTTTTCAATAGATCAGCTTTGCGCCTTATTTCTGCTTCCTCTGATGGAAGAATATCTTCTCCATTTGTAAGTATAACAAGGACACGGGGTGCCCCACGTCTGGACCTTCCTTTGACGCTGAAGACGCTTGACAATGCCATGTCTAGAGCTTCAACTAGATTACTCTTATCTGATGGTTTGTATGGAATATTCTTCAGCTCATCTTTGATCTTCTTGGGTGAATAAAATTGGGCAAAATTGAAAGAGACATCACTACTTTTACCATAGGTCAATGCGCTAGAATGGGAATCTTTTTCTGAGAATTGGAATGAATCAATGAGATTGGATGCAAAATCTGTCATCAACTGGAATCCTTGGCTTCCGATTGATTTTGATGAATCGAATGCGAATGCAACATCAACTGGTGTAATACAAGCTGTAGAAAAAGATATACATTTATAGGCGATAGGTGCAAATTGCAGCTCAAGTTATAAAAACCAGCTGCTTCCTAAGGACTTATTTACATATCACTGAATTTCACTTACCAAGCTTTGGTGGAACACAAGCTCTGTCACAGCCATCAAGACAACATTTTTGGTCTTCTGGGCATTCTTGGTCAAAGCGACATTTCTGAGTGATAACAGCTGGACAGAAAGATGGTCGTACTGTTTGGAAACATTTGCCAGCTTTGCCTGGATTTAACGAAGACAATATCTCAAATGAAAAAGTTCATCAAGTTGATTTTGCCTCAAGATTAACTAAGTGAATATATTACATACTTGTGCAGGCGAGTGTTGATATCTTTTGAATGAAAACGGCATTGATAAGCTTTTCGAATGATTCAGCTGTATGGACGAACTGGTCTTTTGGGTAAGAAACAATACTCATCAATTCCGCAGGGTTGACTTGATCACCAGTACTTACAACAATCAATTGTACACCAGCATTTTGTAGTGGTTCAACGGCTTTTTCTAGATTTTCCTTGCAGTTGTCACAATTTCCTGTTGTGAACAAAACCAAGACTTTGGGAACTGGTTGACGTGTTCCACCACTCAATTGGAAAGCCTCTTCTGACGCAAGTCTCAATGCTTGATCCATGTTTGTTCCACTGTTTCCAAGATATGGCACTTTATCAACTGCATTTAAGAATTCTTTCTTTTCTATACCATCATAGAAACTAAAAACCATTTCAGCTTTATCGCTGTAAACAGATGCTGACAAGTGAGCTCCCCTCATTGAAATGACAAACTTTTCACCAAGACGTGCGACAAAATTCTTTACTATCTTGAATTGATCTTCATCCATATTATTTGAAGAATCGATTGCAAAATGAACATCTACAGGTTTGGTGCAAGCTAAAAGAAGTAATTTGTGTAAGAGTCAGGAAATTTTGTTGAAGTGTTGCCAACACAGCAAACCAACTCTAGGGATCAGCCAAAATGAAAAGTGAGCGTATCACCATGTTGATTGGTACACGGCTTGCGCAACAAGCAAGACTTGTATGCATGTGGGAGATTGTTGTGCTCAGATGGCATGGCGTCTGGATGGTTTAGCGATAAGACACTTGCCCGGAATGCAGTACTACCTCTCAGTTCCAAACAAATTTTACATCCATACTCACTTACAACCTTATTGGGAGTTAGGTAACCACTCGTAACAATCAAATGCCGTGGCAAGACAGAGCGAATTTGGTGAGTGATTACCTTGCAGGCTAACATGGTAGATACGTAAATGCAACATATCACATCACATTCTAAAATAATATACCATATCGATAGTCTTGACCTTTCACAAGAACACCAAGAAATTGATTTGCAACTTAATTCATCCCCGAGTGCTTTAATCTGTACCTTACCTTTGCATGTATTTTCTGTTAAAGTTGAAACGACAGTCAATAATTGATCAAAACTAGCAGCACGGAAAACACTAGCATCATCTGTTGCAATTTCCAATAATTCAGCAATGTCATAATCATCACCAATTCCCATCGAGTAAACATGGACACCGGATTCTTTCAAAGGTTTGGATGCAACGTGAAGGGCTTCAGCTTTAGGGAAAAGATTATCCCCAAATGTTTGACGTCCATCAGTAAGTACAAGAAGCAGCTGGAAAAAAAAGAAAAAATTGCTTTAATACTATCCTTCTGCATTTGATTCCACCTGTGACAAAAAGCCTATGATGCTAAGTAATAAAAGGAATGCCAACATTCCTCTGTAAGTTTGCTGTCTTGCTTAGGTATCTATCTCCCTGAATTGTCGAAACTGTATTGGATTTAAAGCTTGTATTCCAGCTGCTTGTACCACCTACTTTGAAAACCATGCATGCTTGTTTTGTGATAACAGATATTGCATGTTTTCTTTATAACTTTTTTAAAGAACCAAAAATCAAACAGTTTGCGTAAACAATGATTTAGTTATAGAAAGACACTTAATAATGTGCTAGATTAAATATTGCTAAAAAATCAGGTTTTTTGCTGGATTGATGAAAAAGAAAAATGTTTGGGGAAAATCACAGTGAAAGGTTGATCACAAAGCCGCAAAATCCCATAAACTATTCCCTATTCAGCTTGAGCAAGCTCAAACGACGCCAATATTGGCACAAGATTTGCAAAAATATCAAAATTTTGAAATGTTGCGCCAATGTTGGCGTTGTTTGCTTGCTCTGAAAACTGTTGTTTGTGCCAATGTTGGCATCGCTTGCTTGTGTGAAAATTGTTGTACAATGTTGAGCATTGTTGGCAAATGTTACGTCTGAGTTTGAACACGTTTAATTTTTTCCACAACATTTTTTAGTGTTACATGAAAATTGTAGAACGTTAGCCACACCTCCTGTTGTCCCACAAATTTTGCGTAGGTGATTTTCTTCTCTGTCAGCCAATTAAAGAAAGTAAACCGGAGCAATCAAGTAATTAAATCCAAAACGTGCTCTGAATTATACATAAACTATGTAACATCAACAATGGTGTATTTATAAGAACTTTCAAAGAGTCTTTGTTCAATAAAATTAGAATGACCTGTATCGAAAATAAGACACGGAATTGTATGTGTTCTGATTAATTCATTCGGTATCCTGATTTACCTTAAAATGCCCAAACTGCAGTTACCAAATTCTTACCTTTGGTTTATCTGAACGTACACCCCCAGCAATACTGAAAAGGTCTCTCTCAGCCATACGCAACGCCATATCAATTCTAGTTTTCCCTTTTGGTGGGCCAGGAATACTGTCGATTTCTGTAAAGAGTGTTTCTTTTGTAAGATTGGAACCCTGGAATGAGTTGAATCTGAATAAAAGGGTTGCATCATCAGAGTAGAAAATAGCTCCAACATGGGTATCTTCAGGGCCAATGATATAGGCATTGATGATATTCTTGACAAATTTTTTGATAGTTTCGAATCCACCTTCTCCAATGCTACCAGATACATCAATCAAAAAGCCAAGATCAATGGGTACCGTACAAACTAGAACGATAAACCATGTTAGTAAATCAAAGTGATGTAATGACAAAGCAGGCATTTGGCATCAACAAATTACGCATCTAGGATATATCATTCACTTTCCCTGCAATGACTAGCTCTTGTTTATTCTACAAATTTCTTTATCCAGGAATCCACTTTAGAAAATGAGTTATTACAACCATTAATCACCCTAGGTTATAATATATGAACAGCCCTCTAGCATTGATTCAGTTTAAAAGGCCTTGAGTGTTCAAGAAACACTCCATGAGAACGAAATGCATTTCCCCTTCAATTCTTACTCTTAAAGCAAGACTTCTTTATATTTGTTAAGCCTTCCTCTGGACAAGTACATCAAATACTTCCACAAGCCATGTCATAATTCAAATTGTAAGAACTTTAAACCAAAGTTATGAATGATTAATAGCTAATTTCTTTTTTCAAACAGAATACGCATGATTTGAAAAAGCATATATTTTATTTACATAAGTTGTGGCAAATAGATTGTAATATAATAGTTTTCTTTTGGCATAACTTTCTAGCTCCTAGATCCTATAATAATGCTGTTTCACCTTACTAAAAGTTGTGTTATTGGATACCGTCATTCGAAGGATTGCTTGGTAACATATCATGAGATACAACAGTTGCGTGTTGACATTGAGCTTCCCTTTATGAGCAATGCTGTGGGTTGACAGCAAGACCTAACAACCATTTGTTTATTTATTGTACAAAATCAAATCATTGAGATTGAAATAAAACAAGGTGGCTGAAAATTTGTAAATCAAGTGTCAGTTATTTTTTGTCAACTAGGTCTACTCCACTGAAAACAATGCTGGTACTACTTATTTGCAAATTTCTTTCCGCATATAAGCTTTAAGAAAAAAAATGGTTACCAATGAAAACCCGATTAATCAGGCACAGCACCTACCTTCAGTCTTTTCAGTAAAGTTTGCCACAGAGCATTGCAAGTTGCAGCCAACGGTGCAACATTTTAGCTCTGCTGGACAGTCTGAATCAACAAGACATTCGTTGTTCAATGAGCCGGGTGGCGGACATTCTTCTCTTGGCGGGACAATAGGACAAGTGCCTTTCTTTTCAGCCTGATCTGAAGTACAAACAGAATGCCACAAATAAGTGAGGAAATTATTTTCATTCAGAACGTTTATTTCTCATCACAATCCAAATTACATGTTGACTTAAAGCATTTCTCAGATACAATATCCAGTCTAGCAGTTGATTTGTCTGAAAACGCAGTCGCAGTACATGCAGGCACGCTTCAAGGGGACGAATGAATCGAAAATTGTTGCTTTGGGAATGGATTGAAACGATAAAAAGGTATCATTCTTTAGATATCACTTCAATACCATCTATTAATCGGAACTGATAAGTTTGCGTGAATTACCGTAAGTGAAAATAATCGCAGATTGCCAACTGCGAAGAAGCAGAGAAACAACAAGGTTGATGACCGAACTCAATCGCAAGCCGATGAGCAAAGAAATGACCTGGAAATTGCGATTGGCCTTAAAATGAGATAAAAAAGGCATACAATCTGGCGTATTTTCATATTTCCCCCTATGCAGTAGAAATTAATTTCAGTTGAAAATAAGTTTACGGAATTCTCTTTCGGGACCGATTTGACACTGCACAAAAGTGCCGTTTCGACCTTGTAAATCGTCGCTGTTTTCGTTCCTGTAAAAAAGTTGCGTATGAAATAGCTGTAGGGTTTATATCTTCAAAACGGGGGTTGTTGATTTTGGGCCAACCGTGATACATTTCGCGATTTGCATTCACGAAGATTAATTAATTAGCACAGCAACTAGCCGCAAAAAACAGCATCAATTTTCAAATAACATGTCGGTCTTGCTTTATAATTTACAGAAAAATCATGAAAAAGCTATCGCAGAAATCGATGTTTCCAAGGATCAGAAACAAACACAATATATTTCTTCCCTCAACGGAAATAGGAAGCTTTCTTTTATAGTACAATTAAATACAATTTTTACGTAATGTTAAAAGATTTGGCATTATTTCACTGTTTTAGCTAGCGGCTGTTCTCAATAGGCAAAAAGCCACACATGACTTCGACTAAGGAATCTACAACTTGAACCAAACAGAAGTGATTCCAGCTAAATATCAATAATAAATACATCGAAGCTAGCATCTAACTTTTGGAATCACTTCAATTACACACTATACGAAGCAGTTATTGCTTTATGCGCTCCATTTTTTGAGAGAAAGACGAGCTAATGTGGCCGTACCGAAGTGTGCTCGATGCCCTCGAGCAATTTGGTCTGCTGGGTGCAGCTTCCGAGCGAAATCAAAATTAGTTGACAGTCCCCAGGCAAAATAAGTAACCGCAGAGAATAGGGCATGAAATCGATGTATGAAATGTTCTTTAATTATTTAATGTATCAAATTATGTTTTGTTGAAAATAATACCCGTCAAGGTTCGCAGCGGAATTTACATGCTTTCAATACAGTGTACGCAGATAGAGGCGGCACGCAAAAACGGAATCTTTGGGAATAATAGCCATGTACCCTTACCTTTGATAAACTCTCCTTCAAATATTTGAGCTTGTATTTGATGAATGAATAGGCAACAAATTGCTATCTGAAGCAACAAGCGTCCCTTCGTTCCAACAGACATCATTCTACAGCAAGTGTGATTAAATCGCGCCAACAATAGTGGTACCTTTCAAGTTAAGACCATGTACTCTGTAGTAGACTACGAAACCTGTTCACTGATCGTAGATGGTACAGATGAATAGTTGAAACTACAATTCACTCTATTCTCAACAGCTCGCAACTTCCACGGGAGCTTGTTTATACTCCGTGTCCTAGCTCGCTGTGAGAGTCTCCCGTCTCAACGTCTGTCTACAAAAACCCGCGGCAAACCCTTCTGCTAGTGATCAACAGGTCGGCAGTCTGGTGTTCAACAAGAGTAAATCAACACTAAAATGAACCCCTTGCTGAGCCGGTAATGCAGGCAACCAATGAAATTGCCTCTTTTAGACAGCTAGCGTCTGATTTCAGAAAAGCCAACCCCGTGGGCACTTAGTTACAGGAAGTCAAGTCAACTTCAAGCTTGCAATTTTTGAAAGTGTCAAAATGTGATTTGATTTTCAGCAAGTGGAGATTGCAATTCTTTACTATTGTCAAAATCGCATCATACTGTTTCTACGATATCAAATACCAGTGTTTGCGTCTGAATTTGAATTATACATTTTTTAAGAAACAAAAGTAATACTTGAAAAAACAAAGTTTGATGGATTGTCAAATAATTTCAGGATTTCCGTTTACTGTTTCAATACAGTAAGCCACAAATTGCAACATGTCGTTTACGAGAACGTGAAGATGATACAATGCGTCTACATGGAACAGTCAACATTAATATAAATCAAAAGCTGTAGATCACAATATGTGCAACCCTGTCGCTAAACTACTGTAAAATGATAGATTTCACTGATTTATACTAAAATATTAAAACAGATCGATAATTTGAATCGCTTAATAAATAAAACAAGATTCGGATCAAGGGATCAATCGTAAATTCAAGCCCCTCCAGCTAAAATCAAAATTCCATCCTGACATCCACCACCGTCTGTTCAGCTAGGTTATCAATTCTTCATCTTACATTGGAGATTATCTGAAGTGCTGTTTAGACATGACAAGACTGTATGATAAACGGATGAACAAAAGTTTGTCAAGGGTTCGTTGACAGTCAATAATAGTGATGAGTGGTTGCGAACATATTTTCATGAAAGAAATTTTGAGAGATCGTTATTTATCATTTACTTTTTTCAACTGTACTAGCCTATAGTAATTTCATGTAGATGAACGGGAGTTTAAAAAGGCCAAACTCATAAACTTGTTGCTCCACTAAACTTTGTAAGGGTTTATAATATCGCCCTAGGTATTTCGCATGCACAGATTCTTTTCCTGAAAGCCAGAGGCAAGACTGAATGGCAACTTAATGATCAGCTTGTCATAGGTTAAAGAGTCCCTCTTACTTTCTTTCAATCATCTGGTTTATATACATTCTGAAATGTTTAATTAATCAACCTGCCTTCAATTGAGTGTCGCACCCTAAGGTCATGCATCACCTTTACGGGTATGGTGTACGCCCTCTTTTTATCGCAATCAAGGTTTTTAATATAGATCAAGTAAAAGGCTCATCAAAGCTGGTGTGCTTTGATTTTAATATAAGGATATATAAATATATGATTCTGTTGAACAGAATATTTTTCAGTTTGCAAATATTCTGGCACAGATTATAAACTCAAATTTCAAATTATGGGAATATACAAACATTCGTTGGAATTCAGGAATCCATTGGCTTAAATAGAGTGCCTCGTTTTTGAGCAGCCTGTGTCAGAACGATCCTTCCTTTGTTTTTCAACTTTGGAATTCAAAATTGTTCAGAAGATTCTGATTTTGGAGGCAGAACTTTTGATACGAATTGACTGTTTATAGGTAGATGTTAAGCGCATGTTTTGGGCTTCTATATACAAGTAAATATCAAATTCTTTGAAGCCAGTTGCAATCCAGGAGAATAATTACTATTTGAAATAACAGAATTAACAGATGAAATCAACTGCAAAACTAATATCTTTAAGTACTATTAATCATCATGGTTATCAATACATCCTATTGTAAAACATAATTATCAATAGTTCTTTATTATAATAACTACCACTCCAGTATCATCTATATGGTTTTCCACAATAGATGATAATTGTTATTCGAAAAGTTTGCACAAATACCATTCCTTTAGAATAAGTATTTCTTATTAACATCTAAACGAAAGAGAGACCAACGATTTGTGAGAGAGACTAGCTCAGTATTTATGAGACAGAATTATTTAGTACAAATATTGAATGGAAAATAGGAAATCCATTTTCCAAGCTTCACTTCCTCGATGCCTTCAAGGTTAACGGAAGGGTATATATAG
>JANVCG010102101.1:0-14713 GCA_025505365.1 Haliclystus inabai
CCCGGGGTACGATATAAGGGCCGCGAAATATGTACCCTTGGGGAACAATATATGTTCCCTTCGGGTTCAGAGTGTACTTTGACCGTATTTCAGAACAAAGCATTGCTTCATGATTTGAGAATACGATAACTGAAACCGACAGGTCCTCTCGTCATTTTGCTTCGTAGATTAATTTATCCCTTACAGAATATATGTAATAAAATATTGAAACGACAATTCTTTCATGAAATCCGCATAAGAAACAGGTAGATTGCTCCTTAATCTCACAATGTAAATAATTTGAAATTGTAGTAAGCTCATAAAATTGAACTAACGATTGTGGAAATGTGGAAATGTCTTCTGATGCCTTTTTCTAGATTACAATTTCTAGTCTCTATAGTTCTAGTTAAGATATTTTTATCTGTTATCTCTTCAAATTATGACTTAATCACCCTACGTAGAAAATGATTCTTAGTATACTCGTCTGCTCTAAAACATGTTTTTCCCACTAAAACAAATTCAGATCTCTTTAATTAAGATAGTATGTTAGGCAATTTATCCTTCTCATTCCTGCAATTATATTTTAAGACAGTATAACTAACCTATCATGACAAATAGCAGAATCTCAATATTGCTATCTAACAAGGTCTTAATAGGTTGAAATAAATTGTAGAATTATTATACAAATGTGCATGTTAATTAACGTTGACTGTTATGATTTCTGTTGTTAATTTTCTCATCCGCTCTTTCTTTCAGTAAGACATTTCTTTCCTGTGTTTTGTATACTGACTAATCCTACGATAAGACTTGATAAGTATTTACGTATCCTATGACAAAGAAGTACACAAATACATTCTTCTTGTGAAAATGAAATGAACAAAATACATAATTTTCCATTCCCAAGAAGACGTCATAGAATATCGGTCAGATCTATGGCTCAGCAGATTTGAAAAGGATTCTCAAAATCAGTGATCTTTTACCTAATTTGTCAACGTTTTGATCAACTTGGATCATACATTTTCTGTCCTGATAGAAACGAATCGAGATGCACAAATAGTTTTCCAACACTTCCAATCTCTAAACAAGCTTATAGAGTTGAGAGTAAGGTCAGTTAGTCTTGGAATTCAGAATATGTGACCCTCCTTGTCAGAATCAACAATCGTGAAATTGTGACAGTTTTCAGTAATGGCGCAAAGAAGTGAAAAATGATGAAAATTTTGATAAATAATCAATTTTCAATTCTTACCTTATCCAAGTCAAATGACACATGATCTTTCTCATGGTGCTGTTTATATTTGATGTAGACCTATATTTTAGGTAGTAGTATTTGTGTAAAGCCGTTGCTATGGCTGTAACGAGAATGAAATATACAACAACAACTGGAGAGAATTTAGCTATACTTTCATTTAACAATAGAATAAAGGAGGGTTTTTAGGGTTCGTAAAATTTCAAAACATTCGTTATTTCAGTGTGCTTCTCAGCAAAATCGAAATATTCTCGGCTATATTTTGATTGATTTGTTACAAAACAGAACATTTTTGGAGAGGGGGGTAGAATACTGACACTGACAACCCCTGTTGCATTCACTGTTGAAACTCTACGAGTCACCACTGTGTTCAGTATCTGTGGTGTCGTCACAAATGACGTCACCTTACATATATATATTGATTAAACAATCAGTTCAGAGTTATCATGTGAACCAGGTCAAAGATCGCATCATGCAAGCCTCGTCACATGATCTTCAATCTAGTAACGATTTGAATTAAGAAGTATATTTAGTTATGATCTGACCAGCACTGTAGCATGTTTCTGTCTTTCTCCACGACACGACAGTATCAAAATTCAAATATGATACATTGCAAAAAACTGTTCTAAAGGAAGCTATCATTCCTAGCGAATTTAGCTTCCTGGGTTTGATGTATGAACAATAAGCCATATTAGTTCATTGATTATTCTTGACAAGTGTGCTCTTTTCCAATCTTTCATTGTTTGGTTCCAAGCTAATGTAGTAGGACAAACATTGTTGTGAACAAAATATTTTGTTTTGAATATTGGACGTAATATATTGGGTGTAAGTTTTTGTCAGTACATGTTTCTGTATATACTGACTTGGTTCTTTAAAGTGTATATCTCGGCTATAGGATCATAACAGATTAGGATACAACCAATTGTTTTATCCGTGCATGTAATTTTTGTGCTCAAACATAAGCATTTTTGTAGATTTTGATGTTGCAGATTTTGAATTGGGTCACTAATGAAATATCTTAATGCAAGAGAGTCTAACCATGGATCAAGTCGTGAAATGGCACTCTTTCACCTTTAAGTGAAAGAAACGGGGCACAAAGAAATTCAATTTTAAACTGCAATAATGTCCATCTTCATAGGCCTCTCTTAAATTACTTTTTATTGTTAGGTCGATCGAACATATAATAGGAGATTGTATGATGACAGAAATAGAGCAGTCATAGATTTGCTCCATTTGAGATGTGTAAATGTAATAGATTTTGGATGCGTTAATTGTGTGTGGCTACTTTAACACAATTCAATCATCTAATATGTATACCATGGCTTTCTTGCATGATATTATGAAGTCAAATTTAAAGAAATCGCTTGACAGATCTACCCTGCAGGGGTTCTCTGGCCAATTCAAGACTGGGAGGTGCCATTTTACGTTTTGCACACTGCCCCGAAAATTTTATCAAAACAGAAAAAAAAACCTTCAAATTTCCATATCTTAGAATTTAATTAATAGAAATCACTGCAAAAGACAGTAAAAATAAAATTTTACATTTTAATTTCAAAATTAGTAAAATGTATACCCTAAAATTTCATGAAAATCTTGAAAAAGGTACCCCTAAATAATCACACGTCCCCGTATAGCCGACAAATAGAAGGGCAGATCTATTTATGTCCTAATCCATTCCGTGTATCTTCGCTCTGAAGGGGGTGTTAAGGTCATGATGATGTGCTAGAAGATAAAACACTTCACACGAAAAGTATTATTTCACGTCAATATCATAATCAAATCCATAACTAACCAGCATATTTTGCAAATATTAGTAATATATCTAAGCATAATTATATAGTTATTAACTTATGATCTTTTTTCCCTATTGCAAATAATTGATTTAAACATGGCATATATAAAAAAATCCATTATGTAACTACAGTATGTCTGTATGTCTATAATAGATATAGATTACATCAAGAAGAAAACCCAAGCTTTAAGGGGGAAAACCTCAATCTAACTAGAATTTATCGATTACCGATTATAAAACCATTTGAAATCATAACACATTCATTTTTCAGCATTGCTCGTGATGTGCAGATTACTATATACAATGATACATCTTCAATTTTGAACAGTAAAAGTATGCCTATCACATATTAATCTGGCTGTTTTGACGTGAGAATCTTTACTGATATTTAATTACAATTTTCATTAACAAGTGTACAAATTTCCACTAATTGTTTGATAGTTATTCTTCCTATATCTGACAGAAGAGAGCAATCAATTTCAAAATTTCTATCTACGAGCGTCGACCAAGAATGATAGGCTCAAGAAACATATTGTTTTCGTGAGATATGTGCACATTGATTCTCTTTCGCTAATTTCACATTACAAAATTGGAGCTCTATTACCTTTACGTTATATTTTGAGCGATAAGCTAAATTTCATTACTGATTAAGGTGGATTCTAGAGTGCTATATGAATGATCCAAAAATAACTGTAGGAATAGGAATGTGTAGTGTTCACTTGGTTCCAAATTAATTGCCCCAAAAAATTCTTATTTCTGTTTTTGACAGGGAGACTCGTGACGTTTGGAAACCTTCCCAGATGATTCCCTGGATTGTGTTTGTATTATACTGCCCATTAAGATTTGCAGTTTTACATTGTCCAAACCACCACCCACCACTTCCACCATGCTCATTAGAGCAGTCAAAATATCCAGAAATATCGTTGTCTCTTTCTGTTGTGGAGAACATCATTCCTTTTGACCTAAATGTAAGCGAATCACTACCATTTCCTATGAAAATCAATGAAAGTATACAAAACAATCCGTAAATTTATGATGCAATGCAGTACTTTAAATCAATTCCTTATATCTATTGCAATTAGGAGGTGTGAAATGATGAAGAATGTTATTCCTCACTTACAAAACTACTAACTAAGCAACTTAATCTGTACTGATCTTAGTAGTTCTGATTTCCAATTGAATTACTCTTGAATTAGAATGTTTGGTACTCATTTATAGGGTATACAAGGTTTTTTCGAAATCTAACGCAGTACTTATATTGAATGTAATATATCCGTCAAACCAGCTTTTTTGAGATGGATTTTAAAGGGACTATGCGGACCGGCGGTCGCTTTTGTGTGAAAACTTTGAAAACTGTACACAGTTTTCAATATTCGTTTCCATGTTGACTTTCTTTTTCTGTTTGTTGAGTAAAGCTGCAGGACACCATCTTGCCCGTGTTTGTGTTCACGTTGGGCATCTCATGGTTAGCTGTCATATCTTGTAACTCTTTTTAGAGAAAAATAAATGCGATTTTAGTCACTGTTTGTGTGTTGAAAACATTATTTATCAAACGATCAATCGCCAGTAAGGGAAAGAAATTGCAAGAAGCCTTTGAGAAGGTAGAGGTAGGAAGTCAATTCAATCGCCGAAGAGCGCCGATAAAAGCCTTGATTGAGTTTGCGTTGGTAACTTGGAAAAACAGGCGACAAATTAGTGCATTTCGTGAAAGCTAACCAACGGAAATAATTTTACCAAAATAGCAATCGGTAATATTGTATTGTTTCAACATTTATAAATAGTGTATTGCGTACATTAATTGTGATGATTGTTTTGAACATTTTTCATGAATTTCGCTGAATAATCTCGTTGTTGTGTGTTTTTTGTGACCCAAAATAGCGTTATTTTAGTGCATTCTTTTCTCCAGCATAAATTAACTATGTAATAATGGCATCAGTTAACAGCTTTTACATTCCGTGTCGTGTCTGACTTATTTGTTGAAATGATGTTTTTTATCGAATCTGTCAGTTTTCTTCGGTTATTCTTTGAGTTGAAAATCATAGCTTTCCCGTGTGTATTCATAGCTCTTCGACTCCTACTAAATCTCAAGATACTTTCAAATATTAATATCTGTAATTCTATAGTTTTAATCATCTTTCATTCCCAATTTGGGAGGCTTCATGTTTGGGTATTTTTGTTTTGAAGTTTAGTTTATGATTGTGCTTCGCAGCTTTCAACGGAGCCCATTAAAATGCGAGGGTGAAAAAATGACGTACGTAAAATCCATAAGGGCGTCCGGTCCACATAGTCCCTTTAAATAATCTTGAATCTCTATTCGAATGAAAAGTTATTTACATTGACTTTGACAATGACATTTTTATGGAGATATTGTATCCATCAAATAAATTATTAAGGATTACTATCGTATCGTAATTTATCCGTCACAGCTGATTTATTACACACTGTGGCATTGAGTGTTACGTCCGTTTTTGTTTAGCCTCTGTCACAAGAAAAAATAACCAGGAAATGAGTCCTCGAGGTCAGAGAGCACTTCATGTATTGAGAAAGTTATGAGAAGATTTTTACTTCATTCTGAATACTTGTTAAAATGTGAATGAGCGTGAAATTACACGCAAAATTGCAGGTAGAAAAGCAATTTTTTCATACAATATATGTCTATGTATGAAATAAATGGAAGAAATTCTTTGAAAGTTTCTCGAAGATGACAAACTTTTATCTGCGACATTTGGTTTCAAGTTTGTTGACAGGCACTATATGTCACTCACTATGTGGGATAGGATTGAGGCAGCAATGTATTCAATCTGGTTTCTCCATTCTATTTATACTTAGAGAATTCTACACTTGTGCACAACCAGAACTGAAAGGAGGAACGCAGTTTTCAATCGTCAGAACCTATACCTGAAAATCCATTGTAGTCCAATCGGTAGTTGTCTGATTCATCTGATATAGTAGCTTCATAGTACTCCATAAATGCATATTCTTCGCCATACCATAAGTCAAATCGTAGAGTAACGTTACCACCTCTTGTTAAATAATGTGCATTATCTAACCCTAGCCAATACTCCTGATTTACTTGTCCAAATCCATACTTATAATCATTCCAATTTCGTTGAAAATTCACACTTCCGTCAATTCTCCGTTGCAGCAAAGTGCATCCTAAAAGGCAGAAGAATAATTGCATAAAAGATCTTTTCTTAGAGTATATATATGTACTATAGATGATAAAAATTATGCCTCCCTGTTTAAGTATTGATTTAATTGTGTCCTGCATACCAACATATTCATGAAAGTAAAACAACAATGTAAAGTCGCTGAAGAATTACTTTTATTTGCAATGCAAAATTATGGATAAAAATTAAAGATTAGAGATTAAAGATCCAATCGTGAATCGAGTGTTAACGGTGTTAGCGATAGTCAAGAGTTCGAAATATTTATTCTGTGTATGTTTTTGTGCTGGAGCTGTTCTGTAAAGTAGGTTTCAATCCTTGAATCTCATTGTACTTCCAAGTGTAGCTAAAGTACTTGTTTCCGATATCTTTGGTGTCCCAAATACAAAATTTCAAACTTTATATCTTTGTTGAGGATTTATGTTAATCTTTGACATTAATAGAGTAAGCAGAAGCCGTGTAGGCTAGCGGGATACAAGAATATAGGTTTTGCTCTTAGGTTGGGCACGTAATCTTATTCTTAGTTCTTGTATAAATGTGATACTCCCACCTCATAGAGGTTGCTGCATCTGGACTATCTGGATCATATTATAAGGATCAATATGTGAGCTCTTTCTGTTTTCACGTTTTGAGAACAGAATAAAATTGTCGCAGATTTGTACTGATCTCTTTGAACGTATGTAGCTTTTAGAAAATTTTATGGTATTAGTACAATATTAGCTATTTCCATTTAGAAGAAAGTTGCCTGAATGTTTCTAACCAAAATAAAAAGTAAATCTGTGTTAAGACTTGGACGGTTCAATAGTCAACGAATCAAACTTTCTCTACATAATGAAACTATCCCAGTCACAAGGGTATTCGATTTTATTCTAATAAATTCAAATTTATCAGCAGATCGATACACTATGTGTGACAATAACCAATGTACACAGGAGTTGCAGTGTACATAAATCAATGATTTGATCTGTCAACATCAGACAAAATGATGAAATACATGCAAATCGAGGCATGTTAAGGTATTCTAACAATTAACATATTCTTTCTTTTGATGGTATATACACAACGGGAGTTGGATCGATTATGCAACGTTGAAGAAAAACAGTGGATATTGTGTTCGAATATGGAAACCATTTGCAATATGGAAAAGTTGATTTAAAAGTTAACAACCAGACACTTATTATCTGTCTGCCTTTTCTTAAACAATAGATTCATTACATGGGTGCCTTCTTTTCCTTCCTACCACAACAACTGTAATCTATTGCCATTTCAAAATAGAGCAAAGCGACATGCGAGCATATTTTGCATTTTTTCTCCGTTTGTGAACTAGTGCTGAAAGCGCTTGCCGTAGTTTTAAAAATCAGATTTGGAGAGACACAGGCAGTTGTTCAAAACATCACATTGATCGCAAACTACCCAGTATTCGCGCTTGATACATGGTTATTGGCTTCTACGCAAGATAGATTGACTGAAAATTAAAATTGAATTTTTGAAAAACAAGCATTATTGTGCACGACTAAAGATCTGGATTGATGTTCCACATCACACCGAAGCTTTTTGCAGTCAGCAGCTCTGAATTTTCAAAAATGTTTAATTAGCCGTAACCCTCCTTTATTTATTTAATTTGTTTTTCAAAACTGAAAGTAAAGTACCATCGTAGACATTCTTTAAACGTTTTATTCATTCATTCAGTTATATCCTCAATCCTTTTGCTTGAGAATAAATTCATTCGAATAAAATCATGATATTCTCATGGAGCTATCTATGTACGCTATATTGATATTTGTAACTTCTCTTGTATTTTTATAGAAGCTGCTAACTTACAGGGACTATTATAATTAGCATGAAAGTAAAGGCTTTACACTCTACATGTTCTGAAGATGGCGTTCTCGGATACTAACCTGTTGATATTGCACTATATAATGTAGAGTTCTCCATTTCTGTGATTGTGGCATGATCCAGGTCAGTGGGTGCACGGTAGAAGTCACATTGGAACTCCAGACCATCCTTAACCTCCAGGATATTCACATGTATACACCTAAGGCTTATTTCACAGTTCACCAGACAATCGAGTGCCATCACACGGGTAAGCCGCTGATAAGGCTCTCCATTTAAAATGTGACCGACTCTTATGATGTACTTTCTTTTTATCGCATGACCTATTTGATAGTCACAATTGACATTGGCTTCCACGTCGTACAAGATCACCAGAATTTGACAAAATGCAATGGTCAATTTCATTCTGAAAGCTAACAAATCAAAATAATAAGCTTTTTGACATTTGTTTGCTACTGTAAGTTAGATTTGGAATTCGAGATTGCCTTATTTCAGAGATAGAGCCCCTCAGAACACAAAACAATAAGGGAGATCGAAAGAAAATAAAAGAGCACAGCTGCTTGCAAAAAAAGGAATATCGCGTCTGTTGAGGCTATGGAATCTTATATGAAAAATACGAACGGAAAACTTGACATATTCTATATTATATAGTAAAATATTGAGTAATTATTAATGGGTTATGATATTAATGGATTCTAATTTATGGTCTGGTATTATCATGTAGAGGAGATGACTGAACTTGAATTTGATCAAAACCTACAATATTTTTATGCAGAAGTGAGAAACAAATCCAGCGATGAATATACAAAATCCACATTAAATGGTATTCAGCTCGCAATTGAAAGGCATTTGAATTTTCTACCTCACAAAGGGATAACAATAACGGTGAATAAATCCTTAAAGATGTCAAACTCTGTCCTGAGCTCGAAACTAAAACTATCAAATCAACAACGCCAGGTCAAAGTCAATCATAAATTGCCTTTGGGTGGGAGCGATTTTAAAGCCTTGAAGGCAAGTAGATGCTTGTACTTCGAATCCTCAAGGATAACTAAATATTAAAATAATGTATTGCTTCATACAACTCTGCATTACTGTCGTAGAGGTATGGAAGGCCAGAGGTCCCTAAGTAAGGACATTGCTGTTTTCGGGCAAGATGCTGATGGCAGCAAATTTGTGGCAATGTACCATGCAGAGAGTAAAGAAAATCATTCCCGTGGTTTGAATGAGATTCCATCGTTTGAAAGCTTGAGAACAATGTACCATGTGAGCAATTGAGCAATAAAAATGATGGGTACATCACACTTGCGATATAGTTATAAGTACTTCTTCAGCTTTCGGGTTTTCCCAACATGAATGAGGTGATCCAAACACGGCAGCCGTGAGGTAACCCTTTTGTAAGTCAATTGTAGGTCATAATAGTGTCACATCAAGCAGAATTATTTTCAATTTAAAGGCACGTGGCGTGATTGTTCGAACGGAGCAACTTGTATGTTCTTACTAAAGCGTCAGAGAACTGAATAGCCAATCAACGGTCACGCAAAAACAAGGGGGTCTGATATGAACCAATAAGAATCCTCGGGTCTGGCGTATTTCCGGTGACAAATCCTGTCTATCTTGTTGCAAGTTTCACGCTATCGTAACTTTACATCGCAATGAGGAGTCAAATCTGTATAAATTTGTTTCTGTGGAATGTGGATTGACCAATTTCGGCCTTTAGTCCTGTTAGTTCCAAACTTGGCTTTTAGCGAGTCAAATTGCCAGAAAAACGTTCCATTATCTTTGACGAATTATAACAATTATTTTAAGTTTTAACATGGATTTTTTATGAAGCAAGCTCTCGGCTGCTTCCACAGAACAATTTATTATGGCTTTTAGCTCCAATTAAAGCTGGAGGCCCCTTGAGGTAATTTATTTTGTTCAATGAATAACACGCTCAACCGATGGATTATTACCAACTGGTATCCAAACGCAAAGACTTTTCAATAAAGAGGATTTTCCGTCTCACCTGTTTGATAGTCTTGCAAGGCTTTACTAACTGATTTGTTGTTAGGGGACACCAATATTTTTCATGAGAAAACTTTGTTCTGATCTCTTTTGGCTTCCGTACGAACCTGTGTCTATCTGATTCCCAGGTATTTTGTAAATAAACAATAAAGTCTTATGATATGTGAAGTTTGGCAAAGATAGACCTTTAAAATCGTCTTATAAAGGAGCGCTAATCAGTTTTTCATTTTATAAACTTGCAATTTCAAAATATTTCAAGATAAAAGATAGCGACAAAAAACTACAAGTAGTTGCAGACAACGTTTCGACACTATTCATGATATCATCTTCAGGTCAAAGGAATAAGTTTTCATTTACAAATATATTTATAGGCTATTATAATCAACACATTTACATAGAAAACAAAATTAAAACAATAGGTACAAAAGAAAACTAGAAACTATTTAATTTATTATGCGGGAAATAGTTTAGACCGGATCGAGTCTCCCTGAGTGTTGAGAGTCGGTTTCCTGTTGCGAATTCCAACATCTAATCAAACTTGTTACTGCATTCTCGAATAACTTTGAATTGCTTTCCAACTTATTCACTGATTTTTAAATTATGTGCTTTTAAATGCTTTCCGATTGGTCCGATTAATCAAATGTGTTGATTAAAATAGCCTATAAATATATTTGTAAATAAAAAATTATTTCTTTGACCTGAAGATGACATGATGAATAATGTCGAAACGTTGTCTACAACTACTTTTAGTTTTTTGTCGCTATCTTTTATCTTGAAATGCTTTCCAAGAAACTCTTTATTAATAAATTTCAAAATAGGAGCTATTTTGAATATTCAAAAGATGGATATAAATTCAGTTAAAATTTTAATGTGACTACCCAGCATCATCTAATTGCCATCAACAAAATTAATATAATTGATATTGCCAAGTACCAAACAATATTTTGATTATATAAACTCAAGGTAATTCAAAGGTCAACTGATTTTACTTAAAAAACCATCGGAATAAATTCACATCAATTGAATAAACAATAATTGATAATAACTATATGATATGTATCATGATATCACGATGCATCGTACAACGAGAATGTGAAAAATAATTTAAATGCTTTTATTGTCGAGGAGCGTTTCAAGCTAGTCTAGAATACTCGTTGCAGACACATCGTTATCCTTAAATACATGGCTCACTTTTACTAGCTTGAAATGATTATATCGTCATACATATAAAATTCATTGTTAACTACAAAAATAACTCAAATCATCATTATGACATTATTTATTCCTGTAAGAATTTATAAATAGATTTTAGTTCTATGTACAATTCAAATTTACCTCAAAAATGCAGGTCAAATGGTTACTTCTGATAAGTTTGTAGTTGGAAAGGAAAAACCAAATCCTCGAAAGAGAAATTAAAATGATACTGTTGCCATTTTGTATGAAAGTACGAGAATCAAAACACGTATAGATACTTTGCTTCAGTTTCAAACCGCAACTGTAACACTGAAAAGGATTTAGTTCAGCTTATGATCGCACTTACAATCTAGCTGCACGTTATAAATAATTAAATATCTTTCTTAAAACAATAAAGCCACAGAATATGAGTGGTTCCCGAATACGATAAAGCAGTTGTTGACAGTTAAGTAACCTGTACAAGTTCTTAATTTGCCAATGAGCAACTGCTACAAACATCTAGCTGAATTTTATGTAGCTTTGAAAACCTTTTTCAACTATTCGGATGAAATTGAATTTTCAGGCCATCCTTCAATATTAACCTTGGGACTAATAGATAAAGGGGGGAATTTCATAAATTATAAATTTGCACGACTGCTGTGTCACTACAGAGTATACGATAACATTAATCAACGCTCAGATTGGCCACTCGTTTCTTTTGAAAACATTTCAAATTTTTTTTGTAGGATGTTAGGAAATCCCGGTGATATATCGGCAGAGCTGTAGAAATTAGAAATATTTATTGGCAGAAACATTCAAAAATGCAGGAGTGTTAGTTTAAATTAGTTCACACAAGTTTATAAAAAATGTAATAGTTATAGCTACATATTAATAGTTATCTTTAATAGAAGCTATTAAGTGTTTAGAAGCTGAAACACATCAATTTAATGTTCAAAAAATCGTAGAGCCATTTTGCTATACAACTCTTCCCACTCCATTGACGTCCGAAGCACGCATAAATATTTTACGTCTAAAATAGAAAGAAGGCGTATCTTTTTAAAATTTGTTGAATATACATGCTGATTCTCAACTGATTCACAATATGTCTGTTACGAGTAGCTCTAGTTCGATCAGAACTCGTTTTTTATCGAGTATATTGTTATAGAATTAAGAAGTTGTATCTGTCTTCATCGATTGCGATTGTAAATGTAGAATGACAAAGAATATATCACACTTTCTAGGGAATACAACAGGAAAGTTTCCAATTTTTCATGCATTCATTCAAAAGAATTCAAAAGAGCTTTAGAGAATATCTGATAAATTATTTCATTTTTACATTATAGAATTCGAATAACCACTCATATTTTTCATGATGCTAGGCAGCGCTCAGTTTGAATTATAGTTCACAAACTTTGTTAGAAGTGAAAACCTGACGTGTTAAATATTTATTGCTGCTGAATATATCTGAAAGAAATGGAAATAATATCTAAGACGTTTTTTGTCACTTTTATTAGAGAATTCAGAGGAAGCATGAATATATTTCATGGCAGCACTCAATTTAAATTTTGCTTTAAGATTTTGGTTGAGTGAAAGACAGGCTCTTGATAATAAATAATCTATACACAAAAATATTCAATCAGTCGAGACAAAGAGCCAGATACGTGAATGGCAAGACACTGTTTAGCTTACAGACAGATACACAGAAAAAATTTCTCTCTCATTTGCGTAGGTTGAAAACACTAAACGACAGCAAATTTTTGATATAAAATGCTTAGCAACTATCGTCGTAGTACTGATTCTTTGTATGTTTGATTAATCATTTGGCATGCATTTCAGCAGCGTCTAGATACAATAAATCCTACTCTCATTGAGCGTATCAATCTTTTATGAGACTTACGCGTGGCTTAGCTTATATTTTTATTCATATAGCTTTCAACCGCAGCATCAAAATCCTGCGGTGGCTCGCTAATGCTTTGAACGCTTCATCTAAAAATATTTACACAATTTTCTAGCTATAAGTATACAAATCTAATTTCAATGATATCTAAACAATGTATATCAATCGAGAAAACCTACATAGCCAGCCAGACATCACATGGTATGGAAAGGGATAGATAAATGCTTGCTATAGATAATATCCTGAATATGTATAAACGTGGCTTCTGTGTTTCACATTCTGGCTTTTTATTTTCCATTATAGCTAAAAATACTTTAATCAAGCTACAAAGGTCTATATATTGCATTGAATTCTATAAATTGAGATTGGAGATTATTACCCATGACGATTCATTCAAAAATGAAAATTACTGAAATAGCAGGTGACGTTTTCTCAATGCTCTTTGTCAATCGTGCTTAATTTGATCGAAAAAAGAAAAAAAGTTACGACTTATAACTCAAGCATTATCTATAGTTGATCAAATTGGAAGACAGTTAATAAACTAAATTCAACTGAATTTTGATTGAAAACGGTGAAAAGAATATAAAGAAGAAAGTATAATTGTTTCCATTGTCTTGTAGACCTAGTAGCCTCCTACTTGTGTGATTACAAAATACGCCAATTAAATGGAGCCTATAAGTTTCAAATGCAACTCTATCAGTTATTAGTCTTCAAACTTGTTTTGTTATCAGGGATGGACTGGAATCTATTTCTAACTGCCAAACACTCTTGAATTCTTCACAACGATATGTGTCAAGCATTTCTATAATTGTCAACTACTACATATATACTGGTCAATTTTACCTCAATCAGGATGGAGATGCACTCAGGTGAAAGAATTTTTTATATCTGAATGTAAAAGAAATAAATCAAAAAAGAAGCGACGAAAACGTCGTTGTTATCAATATTTTTTTAAAAAAAATATCAACTTTTATTGCCTCAGTTATCTTGTTAAATCTATATCAAAGAAGATTCCTATAAAAAAAATGTTGTGCTGTTCATTCGAATAATCAGCAAAAAGTCGAAGAATAAATTTGAAATGACATAAAGCGCCTATTACTTACCATTTACCCTTGTTGACTTTCTAACGCCGTTGTAGAAATTGATTCGACTCGCCTTGCGTTTTGAGACAGTCAATTTTTTCGCCAGCATTTGCATAATTAAATATTATTCCTGAAACAATGCTGCCACAGAAAAGAGTTGCTCGTGATGAAATGCAGCAGCTCTTAATTGTATCTTTATCCTTGAATCTCAATCAGCCTTGAACATCTTACTGCATTGTTATGTTGAAATTTATGTAGTATTAATTGTTGTCAATTGTTTGAAAATATTAGCGATATACAAGTCTATTATTTATATTACATATCCTGCTGAGTAGGTGTAAATATAACAGAAAATAGAATGATCATTATAATACGTAAGAGGAATCATTTCATGTTAGAAGAGTCAAACAATTATGAAACTCCATCAGGTAAAAGGATTACATGTTCAAATTAGATGGTTTTTATACACAGCAAAAAATGAAAAACTTGTTTTAAGCTCATAAATGCTTAAATCAAGCATAAATATTCTTGTTATAAGCA
>JANVCG010102212.1:0-14686 GCA_025505365.1 Haliclystus inabai
CTTGTTATTCACACGCCAAAAGTCTCGTTTATGATTTATCAATCTCACAATCAAATCTCTATGGTTACGATACAACACTATTGAATTGAATTTAACCTGCATATCTGGGTTACCTCTATATGGTGGCCAATATTCCTCTTATTGCTGGCCTTTAAATACAGGTTTCACTGTATATTTGCTATTTTTGCTTCCAGACCTTACACTTGTCAGTTGATCCCATCTCTCTGTGTGGTGCTCTTCAAGTCTGGTGACAGTGTTCCCGATATCAGGGAACGTGCTGCCCAACTACTCTTTATCTTGGACAGGTTTGTAACTTAAGAATATAATCAATTTTTAATCAGTCATACATGTATATTCAGTTTAGCAGTTGTACCGCGGTAAGAGGGTTGGATTCAAATCTACATTGTCTCAGCTCAACTTTTGGCCAGAGCATGATTTATTGGTACCAGAAAAGTCATCAAGACTATAAATATGCACATAAAACTTGTGATGTAAACCCATGCCTGCGGGAAAGCCGATTACTAACGTGTTGTTGTAAGGTACCGATTAATTAAGCAGAACATAGGAGTATAACAATGTTGTAAAAGATCGTATAACATTTAGCTAAGTCAGGTCATAAATGTTGGTTAGCCAACTACCAAAAAGCTGTCAACCTTTGTTTTATACATCCACTTACTGCAATGAATGGTCACAAAGAGATTTTTCTGTTGTAATACTTCGCATTGTTATTGCTGTGCTTTTAGGAGATTCTTTCGCTATTCACCACCTTTCCAATCAACATTTTCTGGTTATGCTTATGGTCAGCAGAAATTCTCACAAGAACTTGCCGCAGCGCATCCTGAACTGACATTACCAATGCTATCTGGTAACTGATTATTGCATTCTAACTTATTTGATGAATGATTAAGTTCAAATTAAACGCCATATTTGTCTTAATCAAAGTAGTTTTGAAGAGTCTAAAATGACCAGAAGCCTTTGTATTGTTTTTGTTCTGAACACGGCTGGATTGATGACGCTCTCTTCCGCACGCCAGATTTCTAACATTTTTGCAACAAGGCTGCTGGTCATTTTAGACTCATTAAAGAGTCTGAAATGAACAGCAACATTCCTATTGTTTTGATGTAAAAAGGATCAAAACACTGAGCTTTATAGTTACAGAAAGTTACATTGTTTTCAAGCAGAAGAACAAAATAATTCATGTCATTTATGGAATAAAGCTTGTTTTTCCCAAGGTTTCAAATATTTTTCACACTAGGCTTTTAGTCATTTTAGACCTTTACCTCTTCCACAATGAGATTGAATGGCTTGCAAATATATGGCATGTTTTCAAACCCCTTATAAATTTCCAGGTCGGCATTTTGGCTATTCTGATGTTGTCTAACTATGACTATGAATTACAACATATGACCTATAGTGATGATATTTCCAATTTTGTTTACATAGAAATGATGCTACGTTTTGAAAGTACAAATATGGTCAGCCAAAGGTGTTTGCTAATGTATATGCTGCCATGGTTACAGAATGTTGAGTTGGTTGACGTTAGTTCTCATTCTTCTGAAGTTGACGTCACAGCAGCACCGCAGAAAGAAGAGGTTTATCCAATTAGCGATGTAATTTATGAGCCAATTGTTATGTCAGGTAAAGGTTGGGGCTCAGTTGAAGCAACACAATTGGTACTGAATAATCTCATGTATTTGACTGTCAAGGTGAGCCTTTTTGATTTGTGATTGGTTAAACAAGAAATAACCTCGAATAAAACAATAATAACAATCTGACAGCCATATTGATGTTTTTTTAACTTAATCCTTTCTATAGATTAGAATTGCATCTCTAGTTGCAGTTAGTTGGCAGTAATATATTTATTCTGTTCTGACCCTAGTGAATTGTTTTATTTCCATGTAACTATTGGTTCCCTTGACACCTTTTGAGGTCTACACATCCTCTCAAAAACTGATATTTTTATAGCATGGAACTCAATCTGCTCTCAAGCAAAGTTGTCTAACAGGAATTTTATCGCAAAATGGAAGAGCAAAGATAATAGCAATTTAATCTATTATTCAAATTGCCATTGACACAAGAGAGTTACGCTGTGTTGTTCTTATAAGAGATTTCCCTGATCTGTGGATGTAAAATTCAAACCAAGAATTGCATTACCATTTGATTTGTTTTATATTTACTTTTAGTATGATGAATATTTCAATAAAGAAATTGAATCAACATGGGCTGCACTATGCAAAGGAAGAGAAGCGAACGTTTCTTTAATCATCGATTATCTCATTGTTATGTGCGGATTGTGTGGCACTGCTGTTACGTCACATGTAAGTAAGCCTTGATGAAACCAAGTGACTTCTAACGGAAGGTTGAGTGTTGAATTTTGCTTTATCAAATGCACACTTTTCCAGACGATGGAATCATTGATTATTTTATTAATATTGCTCACAATTAAAATTTTCCAATGAACTTACGTATAAAGACCAGATATGAGAATCAGATAAGTTGACCACTTAATCCAGGTGGCCTTTATGTAGAGGGATGATACAAGACCAGATAGTAGTTAAATAGGAATTGCAAGAATAATCATCTATAAGTGACTGTTTTTTTGTAGGTGACCTTTATAATAGGTTTGACTGTACTTGGAAAGCTGTGCTTCTTTGCCAACTTCCCATTCTCAAAAAGGCCACTTAGATCACAGCTGCTGCATACTTTTTCAGCTATTCTTGATCATACATAATTTTGTTTCTCGATACTAAATTATTCCCTCCTAAAATATTGAATAAATATATAAAGATCAATAAATAAATGAAATCAATACTTTTATGATTTGTAATCATCTCAATTTTGTTTCTAGGCAAAGAAAATAGCTGTTTACATTACCAGATCTAACACGTTACGGGCTGTTGATGAGCTAATGAGTGAATTGCGGGTTTGTAGATTTGTTTTTTAGTAGTATCCAACTAATGTTCTTATGAACAACTTATCTCTACTGAACTTTTTATTTATTCTATGAGGTTATGTCAAGTTTGTGCAGACCCCCTTGTTTTTAGATGATATATTTATGAATTTACTGATGGCTGGTAAAAGGCAGGTTTTTATCTTCAGTAGCTAACTAATTCATATGCTCTTTCATTCAGTTGACTGAAACGATTACCACGCAATGGGAACGTCTTGATTCGCCACCGTATTATTGCTATGGTAAACGTTGTGCGACATCTCCTGTGACAACTAAACAACAACCATCAGCACAAAGTACATTGCTACCAAATCAATCGTCCACAGAAAGTGATACAGATAATAGAAGTGAGATTTCTACAATTGGTAAACGATTTGGTAACGAAAGATCTAGTGGGTCATTTGGTTCTGCTAAAGCGTTTGCAGAGTCAGGTATACAATTAGCAATGTAACAGTCAAACAAAATGTATCTTGCTTTGTAGGCTATTACAGGGCTAGAAACTACCGGGGCTAACAGGACCAATGGATTCTGAAAGGGTCTGACAACATATTTTTCCTTTTAGAAACCTGAAATATAAAAATAAAACACCAAATCTGTTCGGAAATTACACTTTTGTCGTGTGTGTCCTTTAAAAATTCAATTCTTAAGCTACACCTTTGACAGAGATATTCAAGGTGTCAATTAGTGCGCCTACTTTCCTCTAGAAAATTTTCGGTCTGCACACACCTCGAAGGCTGGTAAATATTTTGCACATGTACACTTTCATAGGCGTTCCTGTTCTAATCCTCAAGCTCATCAACCCAGTTTTCGTAATCTTCCTCATTTCCCTCACTCCAAGTCCAAAAATGCTGAAAATACAGCTCCAATGTCATGGTAACTTTTCTCAAAATGAAAATGGTTTTGTTCATTAGTCTTGGAAGAAAATCGCCAAAGTCAATTAGCGACAGTCATTGAACAGCATCAATCAGAATGTGGTGTAGCTGAAGTATGGGCTCAACAATGGACAGCAAAGGCAGCCAACACAGAAGGTGGAGCTATACCATTGCCTACACCTCATAAATGGACATATTTTGCACCTATTGCATTGGCCTTCCCAAGATCTGCATCACCAGCCCATCTCTACAGGTAAATGTTATGTATCAGTAGTAAGGACAGAAGATCTTCAGAGTACGCTACTGCGTTTTAGAAGCCTGCCATGCATGTATAGTTATTAGCGGAAATGTTTGTGCATCTTTCTCAGTATTTAACAATGGACCTTGCGTGGACCCAGAAAATGTTCAAAAGCTATTTATAGTCTATGGATGGGGCTTGTTACCGAATTAAAATTCTTGGGGGACCTCAATTGATGAGAGTAAAGAAAACCGTATTTCATGAAATTTAATCAAATCAATACAAAATTTTAGGGCAAATGCTTTTTGATGCAGCATTCCAGAAGAAACTGTAAATGGTGCATTGTTTAGAGTAGCATTACAACACATTTGACATGTTTATCTAACTTAAAAGAATAAAAGCAAGAAGACACTTCCGGAAAGTGTTGAACCAAATGGTCTTAGAGTCTCTTGCTCGCTTGTGTCTAAAATGCAAGACTACATCATTTAGGTTTTATTCAAGTCAATTAACTTTGTTTGCATTCATTTTTTTAGATGTAATTTTGCGTTGATGCTACTGACTGAGATTGTACCTGATCGACATGAAGTACCATGGAATACTCATCTACCCTTGATGTTACATGTCTGCTTTTTAGGTAATCATCGCTCTTGAATGTATTCAACTGTGGTTGATTATTTTATGTAATCCTAATTGCTCCATGTGGCTAATTTCTACATTCATTATCAGGGTCTTCAATAGTTTGTCTATTTAATCGATGAATTTCGTATCAAATATCGTAGAATTATTTGGTCGATAGTAGTTGCTCAGACCTGGGGATTCCATGTACAGCGACACGGAAAAGTGCCGCTTTTAGGGGTAATTTGCACAGAATGCTCTGACTTGAAAACGGCCCGTCCCACAGGCATAACAATCACCGTCTAGAATTCAGGCTTCTTCATTGGCAAAGAAATTGCAAAATGGCAAACATTGCAGATTTTTACAATGGTATTATTCTGAGTTGAATTGGACATTTTAGAGTAGAGGTCTGTACTAGGTATACCAATGTGCCTGTAGGTTTTAAAGGGGTGCATAAGGGGTATTCCGCCGTTCGCTCTACCAAGTGGGATTGTTAACCATGGACGGTGTCACCGTGTCGGATAAAGCCTCGCAATCAATGATTGTGTCAGATGACAATCTTGTAACATCGTCATTAAGGCTTCAGCTGTCTTTTTTATAGGTCTTGATCACGTGAAACCGTCAGTCCACGAACATTGTAAACGATTGATAATCAATCTTGTAGTTTCGCTTGTTTGTGGTGGTGAGCGATCAGTTGTTGCTAAGGCGTTACTAGACTTTCAATCTGTTTCTAATATTGCGTTACATCGAACGTTAAGTGTACGTGGCTCAAGTTCTGCAATTTGTGAAGAAGCGTCATCTTCTGGTGAAAGTGTGGAAATGCTAGAGAGTAGTTCATTACAAAGGTAAACTATAAAAGGAAAATGACATTACAATTCGGATTTATATCATCTCAATACCGAATGGATGCTGTTGCAGTACTGTATTTAGAGCTGTATAGCTGTTTGATGTAAATTCTGTTTCTATTTTAGCTCATCACAGATCGTTACTGATTTAACAAACGACAACAAAAACGACGTCATTCAATTGACTGTTGAAGAGAGAGCACGGCAATTGATTGATTTCCTGGCTAAAAGGTATTTCGGTTACCAAGATTGACAGGACGTACATCATCACTATACTTTTGCGTACAACACTAGTTTCGTCAGTTACCATCAGTTGCCATCGATTTCAAGCAAAAAGTGATTCTAGTTATTTTACTCATATGGTACTTGATATTATTTATATCTTATTTTATCATGAATCAGACACTAGAGAATAAATAACCTAAATTAGACCCATTGTCTGCGGATACTGGAAAGTACTCTATCGTTTAACACTTTTTATATTAAATTCATCTTTTACCGCAAACAGATGTCTCATGTCTGCATAATAGCTGAGATTAAGTTTGTTGCCCAGCACCTTAACCACTATACAAATCAAAATAGCTATTTAAAACCATTACTCTCCTATTTTTTTTCTCATCCGCAGCGACTGCAAACCATTATGGGCTTTCGAAGATATTACACCAAAGAACTCAAGCATTCAAAGCCCTGAACATCTCGAAAATTTCCTCTGTATGACAGTTTCATTATTTGAAGATGCGCTACCAGATGTGTTTCTGTTAGATCGTTGGGGGCACCAGGCTTTGCATTGGGCTACGTCATGTTCATCACGTCATTACGCAGGTCGTTCATTTCAAATCTTTCGTGGTCTACATGTGCCTTTAACATGGTCAATGCTATCTGATATTTTACAAAGACTTGTTGAATCTGTAGCTGAAAATAGTGACGACGTACAGGTAGGAAAAGAATGCTATCGTTTGTTTCATAGTGTTTTGTGTAGATTATGATTGAAACTTGTCTTGCATATGACAAAATAGCTTTCAAGTGCTCTTAGATTCAAATCTCCTTGAAAGAAGTGCCTGTGTGCTCAATCCTAATCCAGTAGCATTTAGACAAATTTTAGACATATATTATTTTAGACATAATTTTAGACAATATTTTAGACAAATTCTCGAAGCAACCAAGGAAAAGGATCCAATTTAGCCACACTGCATTGCGTTCTTCTAGCAATCAAATCAAATATCATCTACATCAGACTTTACTTACGCTGATTTGTAACGTTAATTATGGTGTTTTTCACTGTTTATAATTTTACTACAGGTGGGTAAACCTCTAGACCCATTCAATGTTGTAACGGTAATGCAGTTTTACTCAATGCTGACCTATAGGGCCCCACCTATAGTGCTACGGTTAGGGATTAAACCCATGACCCTGTAGACGGAGACGCAACATGCAACACCCTAACCGCTGCATTGTGGATTTGTATTTGTTCTTTCCAGGGTTACGTATTAGAGATTCTTCTAACGTTCCTCTCAGAAGTCGACTGCGCGTTTGCTGACCCACCATGTTCATCCATTGAACACGTATTAAATCAAGATAAAAGGCACAGTCTACATACTATTGATAATATCGATGAAGTTAATTCTCTTCTCGATGCAAAACAAAGCGGTGTGGCATTAACAGGTCACTGTCGGTCATTTAGTACTGGATGTGATATAGGGGAAACATCCTACCGTAGACGTTGTGCAAGTGAGAATATCAAACATGGTCGCAATAGAATGTAAGTAGAGACAGTCAGACATTGATCATAGTGACTATGTCTTGTGTTCTTATGGATGTGGCATTGACCGGGCTAATTGAGCGGGATTTAAAATTCATCTCGGCTAACCGAGTCAGCCTTCTACTGGGCCTTCTCATCTTCATATGAACACCCCCTTAGATTGAACTGCGCGTGAACCTTTAAAATCATTCAAAATCGTTATTAACTCTTTTCCGGTGGTTTATTCATCTACAATCGAACTTTCTTGATATCCCCATTTTTAATATCCCACAAAAATCCGATTTCTAATTTCCGTTCCGCATAAAAACCCACATGTATGTTACCTTGCTTAATATCCAACCTTACTTAATATCCCACTTTCCCTCAGATCTGGAGGGGTTATATCAAGCAAGTTCGACTGTAACCTCTGAGCAGTGCAGTTTTGTATGTGAATTGACGAGTTTTACAGCTGTACCTCTTGTGAGTTGAGAGTCAATTCTGTTGTTGAATTGCGTCTCAAAATTCGAACATAGAGATGCATAATTCTTCATTATTACTGACATTTAGTGTATTGAATAAGATATGAGGTCTTGATAGAAGCTACTATAAATGGTTAGAAATATGAAATTCATTAGCAATTTGTATCGAAATATGCCAACGCGTGAACTACGGCCGCTGATATTTTCATTAGACGTTTGGGTGCTGCCGTATTCAACGATAAAATGTATTTACATTACATGCTATTGTTCAGCTCGGACTTCGATACCGACAATTTTCTTTTCACTAATTCTTTTTATTTGCCACATTTAGCATTGCATTCATAGTTATTCAAACGTGTTGTGAATATGTTGTTTAGGTATGGCAGTGAATTTACGTTGACCAAATCTAACATCCATGGTGGCTCATTTGGTGCAATGCAAGATGCTCAACCAAACCTTCAATTACCAGAAAACCCACTTGATATGATAGCCAGATTATTTTGGATTGCTGTCTCATTGTTAGAATCGGATTATGAACATGAGTTTATGATGGCTATACGATTGTTAGAGAAGGTACGCAAATAAATGTCTTTGTCTCAATCCGATTCTGTCGAGATCAATCGGAAAGTTATGTGTTTATCCTTATCTGCTTTCATTTAGATTTTATTAGCTATCGAGGAAAGGCGTGGTGAAGCCTTCCATCGGATCGAAAGTCTTCATGGTAAACTCACGTGGAGTGGATTCCCTGGCGTACAATCTCTATTACTAAAGGTAATATAGTGAAACCTGTGTATTACAGTCGCCCTATATTATAACCACCTGTCTATAATGGTCATGTTATTTTGTTACAAATCTTCATTTCCATTGAACTTAACTTTTATGCAAAGGTCACTTCTTTTTAACGGTCAACACTAACATAGCTGGCCGTTATACACAGGTTCTACTGTATTGAAATGTTATTCATTCCGTAGAAGTCTGATTCATGTTTGTGGAAATTTTGGATGCACCGTCTCCAAAACCTCTCGTTCTGTTCGAATGCAGACTGGCTTGTTTTTTTTTGCAATTCGGAGGACCTTATAACACCCTAGACGATGTCTTTGAATTGGCTACCGCTCCCGCCAAATTTCACCATGTTGGTCACATGTATCTATGTCATTTCAACTTTTTTAACTTTTCTCTCAGGGTCTGACTTCTCCTGTTACTACTGAGTTAACGTTGAATCTGTTATCTAAATTCATTACATTTGGTTCAGTTACTGTTATCAATCCTACAATGGCATCTGGTAAGCAAAGCTCATCCATTAGTAAATTCATGTCGTTTATTCAATTTTGATTTTGTTTGCGATTAAACTTAATTACTCTAAACTAGCACTTATATTGCTACGGGTTTACCAAACACGAATTGGTTTGATCTTGAATTACTTAACACAAAAGTGCTGGGAGAAAACAAGAATTAAGATAAAACGAAAAATAAATTGCAAAATATCAACTTCAAAGCATTTTAAATGCCTTCCAACCTTTTTCGCTTCAGTTAAGATTAACGAAGGTATTTACAAGCGTAAGATGTTTCCAATATAAATAAAGCAAATCACTATTTATCTAAATATATTTTTTCAAAATTGACGCGGAACTTTGAGAATGATGTGTTATACTAGTAGGCCCTGCACGTTTCACGATTGACTCTATCAAAGCACGAGGCTTATTTTTCTATTCCCCAGTGTTTTTCCATTTTGAAGTTGGTTGGGCTTTCGAAGTGTGGATTGAAACCTGAATTTGGAACCGTTGTTATCGATAAATTGCGAAAATGTTTCTTCAAACTTGCATCAAAAGATTAGGGGAATACATGCTAAAGGAAGGTTAATGCAAAACGAAAACCACCCTCACTTCGTAATTTGAAGCAGATGTATTTTGCTAAGCTTCAGTGATTGACTGGAATTTGTGGAGTAGCTATTACTATTTGGATTTTCCGTGAGAACAGGGATGATGATACCCTCTAAAGCTACCCCTCAAAACTGCCCCTACAGTTTTTTTCCCAGAGCGGGATCGAATACATTAATGTTTTTTTTTTGTTTTGTTTCAGGCTTAGCATTGAACGTGATTGCCCTTTTACCAAGAATGATCAATAATTTTGATGAACCTGATGAGTTTTGTAAGACGGCTGCATCTCGTATAACACAAGCGTGTGAAAATAACAAAGCATTGAGTAATCTTGGCCGTGTCATACAAATGTACAGAGATGGAGAATATTCTAAATCAGTTGGGTTTTGGATTGAAGTCGTTTGTAAATATGTCTTAGACGCATTCCCAAACCTAAGCACAACGCTGCTGGCACTTTTGGTTGAGGTACGGTCTATGTCATGCTTTACGATCAAGCATCAAACTTTGTCAACGTTGATTATGTTACGTCAAACATAAATCTTACTTCATATCTGACTTGCCGGAGTTTGATCGCATTTATATACGGTTGACACTGCGGTTTGAAATGAAGTGCTGTTAGTATAATATCGGCTCAACAACGGAGTGTGCCATTCGAAGTTTTCAGATCTGGTAGAGTTTGTGACAGGGATATTTGTTAAGGATTCAACTCCTCTCTGGTATCTAGTCATGAAAGTCTTTGCAACTAAAACCTAAAACATTTACATTATTCTGTAGCCTTATGAACTTGTACAGGATTGCTCAAGGGTAATTTGTTGGCAACATTAAATTTAACGTTGCGTCATCATATCTTCGATTTTTTGTTTCAGATTCTCGAGCAAGGTCCGTCATCTGCACAAAGACCAGTTATGCTAATGATGTGTGCAATATTGAAATATTCTGATTCATCAGCACCAGGTTTCGAACAATTTAATAGTCATTTATTAAGGGTCGTCACTGGTCATGTCAAGGTAAGTTTGGAATAGAAGTAAAGTCTACATACAGACCAAACCTTGACACACTATATCAATAATAAGGAAGCAATTTACTATCATACCTGAAATCAAACCTTTAATAGCTCTAGGTGTATACTTATGGTATAGTAAAACCTGTGTATAGCGACCACCTCGGAGATTAAACAATGATTGCTATTCGAAAGTAACCTTTATCGCTTTTTACACAGATTAAATTTAGTAGAAGTTAAGTTTGCCAAGAGTTATGAAGTGACCATTATAGACAGGTGGCTGCTTTAGAAGTTGACTTTTATAAACAGGTTCTAATTTTAGACTGCTTGGTCTATATGCCATCTATTGTTACTAGAACGATCTTTAGAAAAAGTAAAACTTCCTCATTTTCAGCCAGGCACAAGGAAGTAAAATTTTCTTAAAATTCTAATAAAGCTACTGTTTTTATACGTTTTGAAACGCTGTCCTCGATTTAGCGGAATCCGACTGTCGTGATCGCTCAAGTCATGTAAATAACTTTGAAATCAATTTAAAGCAATTTTGTATTTTGTAAAATTATCGGTCTTTATTTTTAGGATGTGAATCTATGGAAAGAATCACTCAACATTCTCAAATTAGTTGTTTCCAATTCATCTCAAATCCATGAACCAGACCGACCCAATACAAATGGTGTTTCATCATCAGAAATGGTTCAACCGCGTAGCTCCATCGGCTCCCTATTATCACTCGCCCCTAGATTACCATGGGGCAGTGATATGAGTACCGCCGATAGTTCCTTATCGCTTTCATCGCAGATTTTCAAACGGGATTTACCAGGACGTACATTAGAATTCACTTATAATATTTCCGCTACTCCTGTCATTGGTGCAAAATTTGGGCGTGGTGCATCTGAAACTCAGATTGAAAATAAAGAGAGACCGGATAGTGCTGATAATATTTCACCCTCTTCAAATTCATTAGGTGGAGCGTGTTGGCGTAAACCACATGGGTCTCAGGTAAGATGATCGTGACATAGATTCGTATGTGTTACGTTTGAGAATTACTATGGCGTCTGTGTCGAAGTTCACTGTTTCCTCATTCTTCACACACACCAGAGTTCTATCATGCTGTCCATGCCGAACTATCCAGAAGATAGCATTTTGGTCTACGTACAGACTGTGTTGGCTTTGTTTTTATAGAAAATTGTTTCGCCTGTAGGCCTATACAAACCAGTACTATGTCAACTCTTGATAAATTCTGAGTGTACCTTCTGCTACTAAGCGCTTTTTCTTTCCCGTAAAATGTCAATAGAGCAATATTATGCGACCTGGTCGTTATACAGAACAGCGCATGACGTAATGACCTCAGACGACCCTCGTACTCATGAAGTTTCCAAATGCTTTTAAGCTAAAACACATGCATAAATTCTGTTTAGTTAATTGAGAGCTTTTTTAAAAAATGTCCGTTTGCGTCAACTTTATAATTATTAACTTGTGGTTGTATTGTTTTCACAGCGTCGAACCAGAGAAAGACTTGTCCAGATGTTACCTCTTTGTGGTCATAAAGGTGGTCTTAAACAAAGTTTATCGGTCATCTTCAGTTCATCGAGTGATCTAGCGGTTGATAGTAAACAAACTCCATCATCTGAAGAAAGTTCTGTTGATGAATCTGCTAACGAAAAACAAGACGATTCAGGATTCACTGGACAACAGGTAAAACATAAATCCGATCGACAACTGTATTGAGTTAAAGCGAACCGTGTTTTTTTATGGTGTAGCTCAAAATTCTGCCGCTGTTTAGTATTATGTAAACTATTTGTCTGAGGTGTTATGTGTGAGACTGAGTACTATATAATAATAACAAAATAAAACTTCTAAGAGAATGGTTACAAAGAAATCAAATTATGAAATTATAATCGTTCTGTAACGTTCTGTTGTGCTCAAACGGTTTTATGTTTTATTCAGGTGCCATCAGATAAGGCTTAAGATACTCTATATTTCCTACGTTTTCGTATGCATCATTTTAGCCAATCAAATAGATAGGTATTGCAACTGTAGAAAAATTATCCTTCTCGAAGTTTCGCGGGCATATTCAAAAGACCGGACCAGGTCTTTGCAGGCCTAAAAAAGACATCCGTATCATGTGACATGATTTTCATTTTTCAATTGATCAATCACGGCTACGAGAATTACGTGAAGAGACATCACGCCTTATGTAAATCTTTAGTTCAGAATATCATCGTTTATATCTAATTACCTTCTTTTTGTTTTCTTTAGCTGACAAATATCTTTACAGAATTTGATTTCCTCGATGATGAATTAGATGATAAAGGCTCTGATGATTTGGGTGCGTTTGGTTGGACGTCAACAACAGAATTACACGATGATACGTCATTTGATAATTTAGCTTCATCACGATGTGGTAGTGATCCTGATTTATCATCTGTTAAAGACGACGGACAAGATGACGAAGAAGATTCTGAATCATCACGGGTAAGCCCCAAGAGCAAAGATGAGGGACTTTCAAAGAGCACCTTGATCCAGAGTCGTCTCTTACGGAAATGCATCTCATTCCTTAATATCGATGCTTTGAACTTTAGGAGTAGATTTGCAAATGTTGTTGCTGTTGTTGCTGTTGTTATTGTTGCTGTTGTTGTTGTTGCTGTTGTTGTTGTTGTTGTTGTGATTGTTGTTGTTGTTGTCGTCGTTGTTGTTGTTGTTGTTGTTGTTGTTGTTGCTGTTGTTGTTATTATAAGTGTTGCTGTTGTTGATTTCCACAGTTGCGGTTGGTATGTAATCCACCGTAGTGATGACCCCTACTGAATGCCGCTCCCACACCCAGTATCATCTCTGTGTTAGGAAATATATCTTACAATACGAACCGCTCATTTTTATCCTATCAAAGTGTTATAGACGCTTATTCTAAAGAGTTCACAGGGCAGTCGATTCTCTCCATACAAGTTGTAAGATTTGATTTATGCTGCAATTACGATTGACCCGGAGACCTTTCATTGACCTCGAGATCAATAAGAGAACAATAGGTGATGTACGTCTTTCATTTCTACTATTTCAATGAATGAATGATATATTTGTCAAAATAATTCACTTTGTTCGAATTTTGCGTTCCCAAAAACATCGAGCAACCGCTTTTAGAAATTGAAATTTGAAATTTGTATAAATGCCCACGTATTGGAGTTCGTTTTTTTTATGACTAAAGTTGGTTGTATTTAATCGGTAATTTTAGCTTGGACAATCGCAAACATCAAATTCATCAACATTATCAACTCTCAAAGACGATCGTGATAGTATGAGTTCATTGCAAAGACAATCACCAACCCCAAATATTGTCATACCGGAATCACGCCAATCTGGACACGAGTCTACATTGTATGAAAGACCTGAACCAAGCCCTGTCTCAGTCTCAAGGTACTTTTGGTTGCTACTGTTGTTGCTGCTGTTATTGTTGCTATTGTTTTTATTGTTGTTGTTGTTGCTGCTGCTGTTGTTGTTGTTGTTGTTGTTGTTGTTGTTGTTGTTGTTGTTGTTGTTGTTGTATATGTTGCTGTTGCTGTTTTGATGTTGCTGTTGTTGTTGCTATTATTTTTGTGTTGTTGTTTTTGTTGTTTGTGTTACTGTCATTATTATTAGCTTGTTAAAGAGTGTGAGCTTCTACTTTTTAGACCATCGTTTAATACACATAATAGATCAAAGAAAGGTACAAGATGGATGAGTTCCAAATTCCTTGCACGTTATCTTTTGGAGACTATTTCTGTCCTATTATAACTCTCAGGTTTGAAATGTTACGACACAGTCTGGGAGCTTGTTCCTTAGAGTCACTCATTCATTCAAAGCATTAAGAACTCAACTACACCATTGAATGCAAGCGGTCTTAAACGTTTCTCCCCCATTTAGGCTCATTTACTGTTGTTATAGCTGCATACATTTCCCGTTAATGCACTACATTGCAGTCAAAAATCAATTGGACTATTACCTAGATCGTAACAAATTTTAAAAGTAATACTTACAAGTGATGGTTACTATTGATGCTCTCAATAAATACGGTGCTAACTTTTTCAATCTATATGGTGCCACC
>JANVCG010102323.1:0-14685 GCA_025505365.1 Haliclystus inabai
TTCTTTATCTCATCATCCATCCATCTGCAATTTTTATGATTACTTGATTTATCCATCGTTATAATCTCTTAAAAGTCTACTCATCTGATTAGAGTGTTATTGATGTCAGAAACCTTTTCATGTAAGGTTGGGGGCAAGCATTGTTTTGGCCTGCATAGGTGCTTAATTCTGATTTTAGTACATGTGCACGAAGACATAATCTTTGTAAAAACACTGCCTGAAATAGTCGAGTAATGCTCCTGCCATTTTTGACGCAAGCAGAAAAAGAAAAGTCAAAGTGATAATTCCTTTGAGATGCTTGCAGCCTGTATGTCTATGGTTCGAGGAAAAGGAGTTGACCTCAAGCAACGAACTGAGGTCCCGCTCTGAAGGAACTTGTCAAATGACAATTGATATCACAAAATACCTCGTTCCAAAGAAGATATTATTATATCCTGAAACTAATGGGCTTCCTCAAATGGACAATAATTTGGAACTTCATTTGGGAATAATTCAACTGACTAAAAGCATTCCATTACAAACCAGCATTTAGAAACTATAGGAAGGGCATTACATTGTGCCCCTAAGAATGAGCCACCATTGTCATGCAAGTACATTGCAACCATAATACAGTACCATTTTCACAGGTTTAATACAACAGTATGATGCTGTGGTAGATATAAGATACTAACAGATGTATGGGCGCTAATTTATTTGTTTTCTTATGAACGGTTTCGTTTTTGAAATTTTTATTCTCCAAGAATACTATTAAAACAAGAACAATTAGTTTTGACATGATTTTGACTTGATATTTTTACCAAAAAGGCTGCTGAAGATTTTGCATTTATCAAATTTCTTAAACACTTGAGACTTATCAAAACACAAGGACTTGATTAAGTGTTTAGTTTTTGTCAGTATAAGGTGCAGGAGGCTCTACAAAATATAATCAGGCTGAAATTCATGAATAAAAAAGTAGTAGTGATAAACTAATAAACAAATCGTATTAGTTTATTTCAAGTTATTTGTTAATATAAATAAAGTATTACAACTTTTAAGCAGCAGGGCAAAATAATTGTGAGCAATTTCGCTTGACTGAAGATATGATTGCATTTTAACAACAAGTGTACAGATTTACACAACTTTTCAATTCAAAACCCACACCATAAACAAACCTTGACGTTCTAAAATGGTGAAAAGTAGTGCAAATACTCAGTTAAAAACTTAATCAACAATCCCAGAGTTGGTGAAGACATATTGATGCAATAATTGAAATGACATGAGAGGCAATAAAAGCGAGGCCAGCCTTATTGGTGCTTTACTAGGCCACGACTTAGACCAGCTCCACTTGTCCCTTGGCTCCCTTGGTTCGCTACAACTTTTTTGTATCACCAATCACGGACGAGCATACGATATTCTAGCGCTCTGATTGGTCGAAGGTGACAACTTGCAGCACTCACCGCTAGTTTGTTTTTGATCGAAGTAAATCATTCACAGCGAAGAAAAGCATCGCAAAAGAGGCATACAAATTAATGTTGCACTACTTTCTATGCCATATTAATTATTATTGCTATCCAAGTTGGATGCTCTGTACTATTTCGTTCAATGACTTCAAGATTTGGTCAACAAGAGGAAGGATGAAATGACTGTTTGGTTCAATTTCTGCGCGGAGAAGCATCACAAAAACGTTCAAATTTGCTAATATACTTGAAAAATATTGATCAAATGTAAATACTTTCATTGATGTGTTTACGTTTGGATCGTTTAAACTTGATTCACGGATCTCATAGTAATGTAAAAACTTTTCATGATTTTATCACCACACTTTGAGGTGTTGAATTTTACTAGTCCCTATTATGAAATAAATAGGGTCTAATGGTGCTAGTCTAGCCACGATCGGGCTGGTGGCAAGATTAGAAACCCCTGTAAACACACGTCAAAAACAGCCCCTATCACTCTCAACCCGGGCCAGCCCGCTTATGTAAACACCCCCATAGTACTAAACTTCTTAATAAAGACTTCTATTTGGAAAAATGTATCATAGAAAAAGCAAAAGTACTATTTATTTATTTATTCCCTTTACGTCATGTGTGTTAAAGTAATATTAGCGTGAAGCTAATTTGATTTCCCCTCTAGTTACGTTAATTACATAATATCAGAACTTCGATCTCCCTTTTCTCGCTTTAGTCCTCGTTTTCATCCTTTTGCTGAAGTTTTCCAACTGTTTGTAGTTGATACCCTAGGTATCGTTGGCATATTGTTGCTTTTATGAAATTTTATAAATTATATGATGAACCATGCTCGTTTTTTACTATTTTTATATTGCATAATTTCTTTTCCAGATAGAGAATTTTTAGATAAAGGCAGGCACCAAAGATTATAGAAACACAATTAATAACTTATAATGGGGAAAGTTGAAACCACTGCATGCCTTGTTATATATTCGACATTCAACGCTGACAACTGTAAAAAGTGTAAAGGTAAATCTAGAAATATTTTCATATTTTGCATAAAAACTAAATAGTTGATCTCCATAGGGTGAACGCCATCTATCTAATCAGGAGAAACAGTAGATGTTTCTTCACAGTACGGATCAGGAATGCACGAGTTCTTTGCCATCTAATCCTAGTCTGAAAATCTATGCATATATGTCTTAGGATTAAATGAAAGGCATAAGAATACCTTTCTTTCGAGAACGAGAAAGTAAAGTCCCAATAGCAATTTAAGTGCATACGTAGAATGATAGGGTGCACAAGTTTTCCAGCCTTTCTATTTCGGCTTTAGGATTCATTATGCATGTTATAGAACAGTTCCACTAGTCCCTGCGTTCGTGGAGCTTAGCAGCAGAGACAAGTAAAATTTATCTGCAAAAAGTGCAGTGATCATAAACATCATGGACGAATGCTATATTTTCTGGCACTGGGATTGGTCGAAAGTGAAGATATATAATTACAGACGCTAGTTTGTCTTTGGTCAATCTGAAGGCTTGGGCAAACGTTGCGACTTTTTCATCCAACATGATCCGACTTTGTCCTATGCGATAAAATCTTGTCGTTTGCCCCCCCCCCTTCATTTTTGTTGTTGGACGATGTTGGATGGATGACAAGCGATATAGATATTCGTGTCACCCCAGTATCTACGCAGGCGCACTAGCAAAAATTGAACGTGCGTTTCAGCATTTCCCTGATTTTACGGTTTCGTAGAAAATAGTTGGATAAGAATTTCTGTTTTGCTGAAATGTCATTTGCCTATGCATACAACATTGTACAAATTTTCCATACAACAAAGTCAGATGATGTTGGATGGATAAGTCGCAACGTTAGCCCCAGCCTTTAGTCGAAGAATATGATACACAGTGAAGAAGAGCATCATAAAAGATGGATGAAAATGAAAAATTGGCTTAAAAAATGGCTCATTGATCACTATTGCTATTCAGATTAGATCTTTTGTAGTATTTCGTTCAATGAACTCAAAATTAGGCCAACAAGAAGGGGAATGAAATAACTGTTTTGTTTGATTTGTGCACTGAAAACTGAATTGCTAAATTTTACTAGGCCCTATTATGAAATAATGAGGGCCTAGTGGAGATAGTCTATCTCTGTAACTGTTGTGGTATTTTATGCTTTATTGAAATCGGCAAACTAGCCAGTGCTTCATAGCTGCTAGCATAGGTATGTATGTACAAACGACATTGATGAAAGGAGGCTGATACATAATAGGCTTACGGTCTTTTACAGCCGAAAAGCACCTTTCCAAAGCAATTTCAACAATCATTTCTAGCTAAAAGATATAACCGAGGCAACGTAGACAACTTCTTTAATGATCGGGTGATACCTTTGTAAAAAAGACTCGCAGCTACACCTGCAACTGGGCATGTTTGGACCATGGTGTTTCGAGCAGGAGTAATAGCGTGGGTACTGCTTGTGAATCTCCTTTTTTTTCTGAATGGTATCAAAGAAAAGAATCAAATGGCTCAATAAGGTCACTTTTTATCAATGAATTTTTTATTACTATACTCCAAATTGTAAATAAGGATTCAATTTTAAAGTAGAGCAGGTGTTTTCTTACATTTATACTCGCTTGATCGTAAAACCACGTTAATTGCATAGTTCCATTATGTCATGCTGATTTTAACATTAGAGTCACATGCATTTCATTTATATCACAATAGTTCTCTTCATCTGCAGTTGTCTGGATGAAATCCATCTCTTCGTTTTAGGTAGCCGATCTGATAGAGAAGGACGTCTTGTTTTGGCTCGATTGCAATTCAAAGGTATGTCTTTTGATTTAATTGGAAATTCAAATTTATATGTATTATAATGAAAATTCATCAAATTTCATTTAAATCATAGTAAAAACATCGGTCAGTTATGTATTGTGGCAAAAATGACCTCATGAATATTTTTTCCACGATTATTTTATTCATAGATTTGCTAGGTTTAGGAAGTTGGGCTCTATTCTCATTTTGAAAGTATGTATGTGTCTTTTCATGAAGTATAGCAAGCATTAAGAATAACAAAAGCTAGATTGTGAAAAGAAGATTATGAAAGAATTACAATATGTCTGCTTCAAGTGAGCTATATTCATAACTGGCAATTTGAAGTCTAGTGGTGATAATTATCTTTGTTGTAATAAATTAATCTCAATTCAAATGGCTGTCAAAGACATAGTGTTTGGACAATTTTGAGAAAAATGGCAATATTCAAAGTAGGTTAAGAAACATCTATATACAGAGAAATGGAGAAATGAAAGAATACTATTTGAGCACGGTCTCGATAAGATTATTTACTGTGAACAAGTGATAGCTGATAGCCGTGATAGCTGATAGCCGTGATAGCAGCATATTTTAACGTATGTATATATATATGATTCATCGCCAAAACAAGCTAATTGCATGCTTCAATTATGTCATGCTGACTTCAACAGTACAGTCACAAGCATTTACTTTTTATTACAATGGCTTTCATTTATCTGCAGTTCCTTGACTAAAAAACCATCTGCATCTTATCTTAATAGGAAAGTGGCTTCGTATAGAAAAACACGCCTTGATTTTGGGCAAATTTTTCAAAGTAAGTCAATCTTTTCATAAACTTCATTATTGCAATTTTTATTTATTTATATTTGTTTTTATATCTATCATAAGCTATCAGCATCAATCTGTTTGTCATTTTCTATCCAGGCCCCTTGGATGTTCTAAGAATAACATACTGTTTTAAAAAAGCATTACTTTACCTTTCCTGTGAAAATTTCTGATCTTCATTTAACAGTATTCCCAACAAAGAACTATTAGAATAATGCAAAGTATAAAATCTATCTGCGAGGTGAATCTGAACACTTTCCCCTTAAAAAACACAGTGTATATGTAATGATTGCTCGTCTCAAATATGCTCTTTAAATTTATCCAATATATATCTAGCAAAATCGTATTATTGCTTCCAAACAAATAATTGTATGTAGCGATAGCATTTTATTGGACAATGGCGCAGAAGAATTTGATGGACTGTTGAGCCTTCTGTTTTACGGAGGAGTGTTTGGAAAAGCTATTTGAAGGAGAGACGTATTATCGCTCAGGAAACGCTTTACCTCTCACATCGAGATGTGAGAGGAGCTTTTGAACAAGTTGCATATTCCCTTCCACATAGTACTAGCAGGAAAGACTTAAATGTACGTCAGTGCGTAATTATATACGCGTAATACATCAGCAAGATCAAGCGAAACGTAGAGTAGGTATGTTATTTTCATTAATATGAAGTCCCTTTACTATCAAGCAATGGGGAAATTTGAAAAAACTATGTCTTGGGTGCCATAGCAACAACACTGTAATTTCGCAGCTGTTGATTCCCATTCCTTCTCACTCAGAACAAACAAATACAATTGATGGGAATTTAATTCGCTGTTTCCAATATACACTCAGCTGTTTTCATCAATCCCAAAACTTTTCATGTAACCGAAGGAAAGTAATAATGAAATACCAAATAAATTTTTGCTTGGTTAAATATACTGCTTTCCAAATTGAAATGGTATTGGGCAGCGCATTTCCAAAGATACACCAACCCATTATATGCATTAACAAGGTAGTAGGCCTATATCAGCAAGAAATGAGCTTTTGATTTTGATATAGATTATATTCTGATATAGGAAAGATACAGAGCTTGAATTACAATAGTAAACAAGGGTGAGAACTGTTTGCAATGGTTAAAATTAAGTTGCGCTGGCTAAATGCATTGTAAATTTTGAGTGAAGTTTCCTTGAGATCATATGGTATTTAAATCATTCTCCAGAGAGATAATTTTCTTCTTTTTGATAATCATTTCATTTTAACCATGGGAGATGGGTAAGATATGAAATGCATCAAGTAAAACACCAACTTGCAATATTGCGCTGAATAGAAATGAATAAGGAGAAAATTGGAACAAAACTATGTATTTTTCTTTGCCATCATGTTGATTTGAAATGGTTTCAAATTTGTGAATATTGCATTGCTTTAGGGTAAGAATCCTCCACAAAGTATTTTGAGGAAGTAGCTAATAAAGACGTTCTGTAATCAGGTAAAGAGTGGTGAGAACACTACAAAATAGCTTTATTCGAAGTGAAAAAATCATTACCTAAAATTTTACTGGGTCATATATGTAACTAGGGCCAAGTTAGAGAAACATCTGAATTTGCTACAGAAGCATTTTTTGACTTGACAATAGAAGTAAGAATCATGGAAGCATAAAACACAATGTCAATCAAAAAGACAAAAGGCAGGAAAATGAATTATGGCATGTTTCCATAGATGTATAAGATAAAGACTGCTGATTAGATCACGGGAGGCATGGTCTTTGTAGAAAGCTTATTTTACTGTAGGCAAAAGTTCCTAAAACGATTGTTTCTCAACTTTCTAATACAAAATCTTGGAAATGTTTAGGTAGAAAAGCAGATCTATTTCTTCCTTAAAAAGTAAATTTTATATTACATATTGGCTAATTTAAATTGGTAATTATTAGAGTGATACTCAAGAATTTGAACTGGAAAGTTCCTAGAGAAAATAAAAGAAAGGAGTCTTGTGTTGGTTGAATACGTGTATCGTCTTTAGAAAGTGATTTTATTTGCAAAGGTAAGCATTCAGACTATTTTAAAATTGCTTCATCAATAACTTACCACTGTTATGGCAATGAAGTTATATAAAACTTTCAATAATAACAATAATAATAATGATAATCTATTGAGCATTTATATATATAAATACAGCTCTAAGTGTTTTCGATTATATAATCAAAGGAAGCTGTACATAGAAATAGAAAAAGATTAACTGTACATAACAGCGTTTGAATCTTCAGAATACACTTTGATGAACAATAGGTGTTTAACGTAGATTTAAATAGTGAAAATTGAACACAAAAACGTAATTTATCGGATATTTTGCTGCAAAGAATTGGTGCTGCTACCAAAAAGCTTGATCTCCATATTACTTGAAAGAGATAGATATTGACCATGAAGTATCTTTTTAGATCCAGAATGTAGGCATTGCGGAGGATTGCAAAATGTTAACAGCTCTTGTGAGTATGTGAAAGGGAGACCATTGAGAGATTGTAAAGCAAGTAATAGAAGCTTAAGTTCAATTCTTTGATTGACAGGATGACAATAGAGTTCAAATTAAGCAAAATAATAAATGAAGCTCTTATAAATGAAGCGGTTTATAATGTGCTCTTAAAAGTCACCTACGGGCGATGTATATAAAAGGAATAGAAGCTATTCCAATACAACTCTTGAGGAGCTCCAAAATTTAGGTACTTGAAAGATGATTTGCAGTCATTGATATAAATAAATGCTTTCGATCAGAAAAATACTATTTAAAGCAATGCAACGTAGATCCTTTAGTTCCGTGACGTGAAGACAGTCATTAAAAAAATAATTTTGTGATCTACTATGTCAAATACAGCAAAAAGATCAAACAAAACAAGGGGTAACTGACCTATTACTATCAATATATCATTCTGAATAAAGCAAGTGCAATTTAAGCACTATGATCTATGATCTCTTTTGTATGCAGACTGGAATAGTTTAATAAAATTAATCGTATAAGCTTTCATTTATCGAGATTATCGTAATTATCGTAATTTATCGTAATTATCGAGATAAGCTTTCATTTGAAATAAGCTACCGTTTCGATGCAGCTAGAGAAGAACGTCAGGTTAAAAATTGGTTGAAAATTTGAGAATTTATCATAGTGTCATGAGCATGCCTTTGACGCAAGTGAAAGAGCATCAACCAACATGCATTGATTCTGGAACATTAGACGATTTTGTTGAGAGAGGTGTAATATCAAGAAGTGATCCTTTACATTTCTTGAGCAGTGTAGCATTTAGGGTCTAGGAGGCTCCATAAGAAGAATAAATTGCCAATGAGACTGGCAATATCATCCCAAAAATCGTTGAGAATGTTGTAAGTTCAGATTGAAAAGGGTTAGAAAACTTATAAGAGGCTTATTCTTAGCATCTACGAACTGTTCCTTAAAAGCTGATTCTGATCATTTTTGTGCTCATCAAATAGTAAAGTTTTATTTTATATAATACTAGCAAAAAGCCTGACTACGGGTGATTTTTGCTAGCTCCTGCGGAGGGCATGGGCCTTCGGCCCATCACAGTGTGCTTCCAGAGTTTTCCCAAAGACGATAAAAATCACCGTCGTTGAGTCCAGGGACAAATCTATCATAAAATTGGTTCAGTGCCACTACCGAATACTGATACTAAGCTCCTACAAATACATTTTTTTGAAATAGAATTGAGCAGGTGCAATGTAAAATGACTATCGCATTTTCTATCAGGCTAATGGTAATGTTCGTTTGATCTTCTTCTTCTGAAAAAAACGACATATGACGGTGCAACCCTCTTGACACATCTCTCCATTTGAGAGCATTACAATGCTGACAAACTGTATCACAATATTTCAACTTTCACCATTGGATCGTCACTGTAGTTTGGTTATTAGACTGTATGAGTATGCAGCATTATCGAGATTTGGGATCGTATTTGAAAATGAGCTTGTACAAAGCGGGGGCGCTAATTAAAAATAATATTAGGGGCATGTCTCGAAAATTGACCGAACTTTGTAAGAACATTTCTCGGGATAATCGTGGTTTCCAAGTTTTATGTAGCTTCTAAAAGTATATACAAAACAAATAAATATTAATTTAGATCATACCAGAACTGGAGGACTATTTTGGCTGTGTATCAAAAGTTTTTTTGTGCTAAGGTATATTATTTCTCATTTATCAATTAAAAATGTAGAACGAACCAGGAAAAAGTGGGCCAGCTTTGCAATAAAGTTAAATTATTGAGGCGTTAAACACCCGCAAACCCCTCCATTTGGCGGCCCTGCTATTTGGTGACCCAAACCCCTCTATTTTTGGCGGCGGCAGTGCAGTTAGTAATATTTGACGTTTGCCTGGTTTGAGATACTCTTCTAGAATCTGCAGTAGAGAGCTTTTTATAACTTTGATGTCGTACGTGGACTAACCTTCCAAATTCCAATAAACGAAAGATTAGAAATCACTGAAAAGAGGCAAAACTACCAAAACGCGCAGTGTTCGTTACAATGCAGAAAAATTCAGAATGTGAGCAAGCATGTGTATTTTGGAAATTTGATCTGCGGACAAGCTAGATAGCCACCAGAAACAGTATAGATGCCTGAACAACGTTGCTTTTGATGTTCTGTTCAAATATTGCATTAAACTATCCTCTCTTTGCTTTCTCGATTCTGTTGATTTAGTTATAACATGGAAATAAAATGGTTGAAAACTGTGAAGCGATAATTGCTTGATTCAAACCAATCAAAATTCAATAATTCAAAAGCTAAACAAAGAACTGAATCGATGAAGTGCTCGGTTCGCTGAGCAGAGCTGTGCAAGTTTGCATTGCCTGAATGGCGGCGTTCGGTCGCGTCAGTGGAACGATTCGGCTAACATAAATCTGGTTTGCCACATAAAATCGATGAAATAACAGATCAGGAAACATAGCCTATGTTCAAACCAAGAATAAGCGCTTTCGGATGATGTGTGATATGTGGAATTCCTTTGAATAATTTTTGAGATTAGCGCGAACACAGTTTTGGAGGTATCTTTTATAAAGTAGTGAGATACGCTTGAAAGTGGAGCACGTTAGCGTTCCGGAAAAATTTGAAAAACCTATTGTCTCGAAGTTAATCTAAGACAAGGACGAATATTTGCCCAGAGAAGATTAACTCCCATAGCATCAAATGCATAATCAAGATACAAGCTTTGTTTTGTTAATGTCTCGAGCCTGAGATATTATGGTGCTGAATCGAAAGAAACAAAGGAATTGAACCATCAGCAATACAGAGATAAATGAAAATCCCTCAAATCTTGTTCGCACAACTCAAACATGTCAACCATAACCACCGATTTCTATTGTTGACATGTTTTCCAGTGGAAAATATCGTGACGCGATTTTATGATTTTCTTATCATTTACTCCGCATTTGATATTAAAAAAATGCACGCACTAAAATGGTGAAATAACAATGCCTTACCTATATAAAAATAGACAATTTTTATTCAAGCCTGTGTGTGTCCTTTTCACGCTCCTCCTGCGACAGGATAGGTGATGATTTTGGGCTCCAAATGACAGGAAAATTCCTGGGATCAGTTTATGCTATAAGAAGTTGAGCTTTTTATTTGATACATTGATATGCAAGCAAAACAATAAGACGTCTGATCGCCATTGCTGGGCTGAGATATTCAGCAGTGCGTAAAAAATTTGGAAAGCAATAGCAAAACCAAGGTGAAATTTCAATTTATTTGCATACGGCTGTTATGCTGACAGAAGTCTCAATCGATTTATTCGAAGTTTTGATAATTTTTTACAGAATTTTATGTAAACTAGTGGGAATTGTGCTTGCAAAGGAATGGCCTCGGATTTATAATCTTCGATGCCATTTTTAATCATTTATTGTTAACTGGTAAAAATTTACCAAACTTACCAATACTTTGAAATGAAAGACACTATTAACAAGAACATGCAGTAGGAAACTGTATAAAAACTTTGCTTTGAAGTGAAAAGCTGCTTTACAATCGATTATCAGAATGGCATGAGTTCGACGCAATCAATTAAGGAAACATTCAACATCAGACTTGAAAGGGGTTATCATTGAATTTTTATTTTATTCTTTCACAGTGCTTTACATCTAATATTTTGCGAATTCTAACTAAAATTTCTGGTTTGCGATTCCCGACATCGGCTTCGTTACGTTTATCATCAGACAAAAATTGCCAAGCTCCATTCTTATTTTGAGAACAAAGTAATTTGCTTTTGCAGATTTCCTCTTCGAAACAATAAAATATATCCAGAAATCAGAATGCGATGCTTGAATATCCTAACAACGAATGATCAGCCTCATCTCAGACTAAATGGAGCCGATTTTGGAAATGGTCTGCAAGCAAACTATATGCTGGACAGTCCGGTTCCAGAAGTTTGAACAGAGGCACAAATCAGATTGATAAACATTCTTATTCAGTAAAGCACATCTCCTAAACTGCCAGTAGTGTTTGGATTAGATAACCCTCCATCCAATGCTGCATAAGAACTGTTCATGAGAAATGAGAAAGTGAAAATGAAATTTCACACCAAGCGAGCTGTACAATTGTATCGAAACAAATTTGTGCTTCCCAAAGTTGTATTCAGTATCTAGTATACTGCAACAAACTACCTCAACAGTCACGTATTCAGGGATGCATCAACTTTTTCATCATTTGTTTCCTAAATTCAAAACTAATGTAGATTTAAAATTATCGAGATTAGATTAAAATAATTTTTTAAAATGAGCAAGTTTGATAATAGTTATATAGATATTTCGCAGTACACTCTTGTAATCACATACAATAGATTGAATAAAGTGTTTAAATATATGTTGGTGAGTTATGGCCATGGCTTTTGTATAAAAACTCTTGGAGCACATTGAAATATGCTGAATGAAAGCCTCAGAACTCGACACGTGACAATGAGTAGAAGATATCTAATAATATGTATCTTTATTCTACAGATTTCTATCAAAATGAAACACTACGAGCAGTATGAACTATTGCTGATTATACTGATTACAGTTCAAAATCTTGATTTTGGTGAGTTTTACATACTTAAATGTTTGAGGTGAGAGTATATGGTTTTGTTAGGAAGACGATCAACCACTATTGTGAGAAGAATGGGAAATTGGAAGATCCGTAACTCAACCTTAACTAGAGGCAATATATTCATTTCTTAAACTTTATGATATAGATTGAATTTGAACTCTTTATAATGATGAACGAGCAACTAGCATCTATTCAGTATGTGTTGATGTAGATACCTGCCACTGAAGAAGAAAACAATTTACTCATTCACTTTGCATAAGCATTAACTGAAACCTATAATAGAAAGACTTGTTTTCATTTGTTTTACGCTTACCTCTAGACATCTAAACTTTTTGTTGGGATTATTCATTTGATGATATGGTACTTTAGACAGGTTCCTGTGTAATTTAACTGAATTATCTAATTGAGTAAATTATGATTCGTTTTTTAAAATCCCTCAAAAAGAAGTCGTACATTTGTCAAAAGAATACACGTTCTTGTAATTCGTATTACGAGGAAATACAGCCTCGTAGGCACGCCAGTGTTGGTCAGAGTTTTTTCCTTTCAAATTCTTCAAGTATCAAATCACAAGGCTGCCGTGTGATAAAACCTTGGGCAATACAATGTGAAGGCGTGAATTGCACGTTAATTTCCATGAATTTGTAGAATCATTAATATAATTATAAATGATGTAATCCTATTCATTATGAGTGACACTCCATGTCAGTATCAACAACATGTGACAAATTTTTCAAAATTCAGTTTATTACAACTTCTGGTGCAGAACTTTATGTGTTGCAAAGTTAGGTCAAGGATGTCTCAATCTGATGTGTATAACATATTTTATCAACTAAAATATAATTTTCGTGGAGCTAAAGCCCGAACAATTCAAACAAAGAAAACGAGCCTCAACGTTTAACAATTCTGTATCTCTTGAAAACCTTAGCAACTCTATGTTACAATCCAAACTTGCTCAAACTTTGAAAATATATTCAAAGATGGATCAGGGGCGGATCCAGGAAAATTTCTTACTGCAGCAAAAAAGGAAAAGTGGAACGAGGCCCCAATACAAGGGGCCAGGGGCATGCCCTCCCCGTACTACACAGGTTAATCTGTGCAATCACAAATCAACATCAACAAATCAACAAATCAACAAATCACAAATCAACAAGTGTGCCGTGGTGTAGTGGTGAGGGTGTTGGACCTTGATCTGTAGGGTCTTCGGTTCAACCCCTTGCCGGAGCACCATTGGTTGGTGTCAGGAAGGGCATCCGGTCATAAAAACACTAATATGCTACCTTGTTGAAACTTGTGAACCCACTCTGGTGAAAAAAAGCTGATAATGCTTACCCGGTTGTGAATAGATGAGAAATCCAAAAAAAAAAAAAAAAACATAAAAGAACAGTGCAACTAAAACACATGGAATGCATGTCTCAGACAGAGACTGAAAACAACAGTTGAAACAAACAACAACAAAAAACTTTAGTTATATTTTCAATGTCAAAAGAAAGAATGTAGATAATGTTGATGTCATGCAAATCTTTTCAAGTTGCTTGTTGGATGTGCACAAAATCATTCGTCTGAAATAAGAGAATAGAACCATTGTCACAAGAATTCAGTATATTTTATATCCTGCTAAATAAAGGAATGAGAAATAAGAGGCTCAAAAAATTACTGACCTGTTAATCACTTGGTTCAGAATCTTCAACATGCTATGTTTCATCGAATCGAACTATACCAACTACACACAGCATATCTTCATATTTTCCTTCACTTTATTATTTACGTTGAAGATTATAATTTGAATATGTAAGTCATTAAATAGGGATGGGATAGTACTAATCCTGCATTAAAAAAATCATAAAGAACAGACCATTGCAAGACTCCTGCATTTTTAACGACGGCTCCAGAAATTCGTAATTTCTCGTATCTCATACAAAATTTTGAAAATTTAAAAAGAAAATAATTGTAGAGAACAGAATAGGAATGAAAACACACCTTTTAGGTAGGTATTCTGTTGATGGCCATTTGTTTTGTAACAGTTGTTAACAGAGGGACTGCTGCACTGCAGGTCGCAGAACATGGGTTGTTGTTCAGAAAATACGCAGAATTCAGGTTGGAAGCATAGCCATCCGCCTCCTGTATTCTCAGTAAAATGAAGTAAACACCAAAACAAGCTTCTCAAACAATTATGCAAAGAATAGTGGTCTTCAATAAATGTTGTTAAAAGAAATACCAAGAGCTGCGATTTACTTTTGATCATCTTTGTCAGCAAGCGGAGAAGAAGAAAAGCTGGGGCAGTGGGACTGAGACATGTTGCACATTATCCGAGTGTTTGCCAAACTCTGCATGCAGACTGAGTATTGCACAGCTGGTGGCCCCAAAAGCAGCGTTTGTAAAATGATGATGATGATGATGACAACAGTATGGTTGTTTGCTATGCATCACTAGTGCTGCAGTCACGCTTCGATAGTGCTGCATGAGTCATCAAGATTTGACAAATTCTGCATGAACTGTGACGTATGCAGCAGCAGCAGCAGCAGCAGCAGCAGCAGCAGCAGCAGCAGCAGCAGATTTAAAGCCTCATTGAAAATTTTCAGT
>JANVCG010102434.1:0-14668 GCA_025505365.1 Haliclystus inabai
TGATAAACAGGAGCGAGATGAACTCCTTACAACGTAATATTTTAATCTCCCTGAATCTCTCCTCAAGTTTCTCCCTGATAGTTTTACAGAGGATTGGGAACTAATAATCTTAACCAATCATTGACAGCTAACCAATGTTGTCATAACACTACATAACTTCAAGGAGTGAAAAGTTCGGTAGTTATATTCACATTAAAGCCCCATTCGTAAAAGAAGTGTTTCAACCTTATCAAGTTAGTTAATATGGCTGCCTTGCTGGTATCACATTTGTAATCTGCCTTCAACAATGGGCCTATTGATTTAGTATGCTCTGAGTCTGCAAAGTACCTCATCAATGTAAACGGAAGGATAAAATTGGGTCCGATTCATTGCTCTTTTTCTTCAGCATATCACTATTAGCCTACTGTTGTTGTGATGCTGTGTACAAGTTTGATTAATGTGATTCAACTTTCTGTGAGTAAATCACGTTTTAGTTGTTATGCAGAAAGGAACATTTTCAATTCAATTCAATTCAATTATGTGTACTGTACTGTATGACATTTGCTGCAACTGTCTGAGATTTGAAAATTTGTTCACAGATTTTTTTACCAATTTATTAATCTTGAATTGTTTTGTTTTACTTTCAGTATTACTGTGAATGTATTATTGTGCGTGGTACAGTTTGGGTTTTGTTGTGTCTATATCGTCTTTGTGGCAGATAATTTGTATAAGGTAAGGTACCCATCTTGAACTGAGTAAATACAACCATCGAGCAACTAATAGCCAATATGTTGCAGACCCTAGGATGGACCTACTGAGAATAGATGTAGCCTAGTATGGTAGCTTATATAGATAATTTGAAAGCCTCTATTATAATACGTATCACATATTGAAAAGACCAAAACCTGCCACATCCACTTCATGTCCCTTCCCTGGTTGCCGAATTTGAAAGATGAAAAAAACCTTGTTAGCTAAGCCAGATGTGATATCATTAATGAAATATTATCTCAGTATTATCTATTCAATGTGACCGATTTGGAGTCTATATGACTCCCAATGTATTCATTTTATTCATGAATCAATTCAACATTCAATCAATTCAATCATGTTCAACAAAACTTGGTATTCAACCTTCCAACCTTCGCTGGAGTTCTTGTACCTGTCCAGGAACTGACAAAATGTGAATGGTTTTATAGCATCTTATCTGGCATACTTGATTATAAAATACTTCATTACAATCATTCATATTTTCTCAAGCCATTGACAGACCTGTACAATAATGCAAGCAATTGCTAGAAGATTGATGCCTCGTCAAGACACACATACCTCATTCAATGTATTGATTATAGTCCCAAAAAGGGGTTTATGATTTTACTTTGAAAGTCTTTGCGATTAGATGCCAAATGTGACTTTGATTTTTATTAAAGTGCGAAAAAGAATTGAATGTCCAAATTTTCCTTAAATAGATTATTGTTTAGCCTGCTCGTAGACCCTTCGAAATAAAACGCGGTGGAACAAAATTGTCTACTATATCACTGAGTTTGATTTGCATGAAAGTCTGCAAGGGGGTTGAGTATTGTTTGGCTCAAATTGCCAGAGACCTTTCTAATGTCTCATTAGTTTTCCCACTAAATTAATTACGGGGTCAGTTTTTTGTTAAAGTCAAAAGAAATTTCAACAACAAATAAAATCTGAAGTTGAGTTTCTGATTGTAGATGTTTTCACAAATTTCTTCTACTCGTCTTTGGACAACTATGATTTCTCAAAATTTGTATTAGCTAGTTTATAGTATGGCGTCGTTTGTTCATTTATTTTACTATTTCTTGAATTTCAGCTTACTGACCATTCGATGGATACCCGCATTTGGTCATTATTGATTCTCCCATTTCTGCTGATATTCTGTTTATTTCGTCAATTGAAAGTGATTGCATATCTCTCTTTGGTGTCTGTTATTCTGTCACTTTATGGTCTACTAGGGACATTCGTATACCTGGCTCAACATGTTAAAAGTCCAACTATCTATCCTTTCTATACTGATATTGGTAAATTTGCATTGTTTTTTGGCCAAGCAGTGTTTGCATTTGAAGGTATTGGCGTGGTAAGTAAATTAGAGATACGGAGTGCCTTTATTTTACTTGGAGACTTCAAACTGCAGAGGCAAGTGGATCATTCCAATGACACGCTCGTGCTTGTTATGAAGTAGAATTTGTGAACAATTACGATAAATCCACTAAACATCCTGAATGCGGTGACCTATAATTGGAAAAGCTTTGTTTTGTATACATACTAAGAAGCTATTTATTCTATTTACTTTATTTAGTGTAAATTTTTTATATTACATACTATACCTCAATCTTAGTTATCTGAATAACTATATCACTCTACGACTCCACTTGACCTATATTTCTCTGTTTTAATACCAGATCCTTCCTGTTGAAAAAAAAGCCAGACGCCGTCAAGACTTCTTAACTGTCATGTATTTCAGTATGGTGTTTGTGATACTGTTGTATTTGTCCTTGGCATTTATTGGCTATATTGCGTTTGGTGAACACGCTGCCGCCTCGATCACATTCAATTTACCTAAAGCTCCGTAAGTAAACTGTACATGGAAAGACTACTGAACATCACAAAAATCGATTGATTTTCTTTTCTATTCTGGAAAACAGAGCTTAACCCCTTGTGCTAATATCTATCCATTTGTCGAGCTTTCGTATTTCATGAGCTGGAGTCTGATCCTCGTATGAATTGGAAATAAACTACCTGACGGGTTGCCACGGTAACAGTTCCTGTGTTGTCCAATCTTACCGATTCAGGTTCAAGTAACTGTAATTGACCACTTTTCGTTACCGTGTGACGTGATTATTTTCGTCAATAATCATACACGCAATTTTATGCTGACTCTTGGACACCACCATACTGAAATCCTTCTCCTACCAGCTAGCCTTCACATATACGGCAAATAACAAATACGTTTTGTGAGTCTGGTGTTTACTACATTGACGATTAAAACATAGTGAATTTATTTTAAATATACTTAGCCCTGACACATTAAACCACCTCTGATTGGTTTCCCTGTTTGGTTATTGTGAATTTAAAACTCGTATTCAGTGTCATATTTTAATAAGGAACGCATCGGTCTGATAGATTCTGATTTTGGAAAAGCGCTGTAAGATCGTTATTATCAATTTTCCAAAATCATTTTGCTGAGCTAAAGTGTTTGTTGCAATAATAATAGAGTCTCCTCTACGTATTTTCACAGCTATTTATCGTCTTGCGCGTTTTTTTTCTGTTTTTTTTTTGGCATGAAGCTTTCTGACCTTATTGATAAATTGTTCTTCTTTGCTTTATTAGCGTCTACAAGAGTTTCCAGATCTCGTACATGTTATCTATATTTTTCACCTACTTCATCCAGTTCTATGTGCCAATCGCATTCTTAGTACCGTACATCCAAAGCAAAGTTAGTGAAGCAGCGTTTACGCCTTCAGATTTCATCTTTCGTATTATCATGGTCATAATCACAGGTGAGTGAGATCTCAATCTCTGTTAAAACGACCACTATTCAAAGATTACGGTGCAAGCTGCGTGACTCACTATATGAAAGTTTCTAGGCAGCTTTTTGTACTATCTTTAGAATTTGACTTACACTTTGAGATCAGAACTTACGTTTGAGCATATGTTTGTTATTTTGCTAAGGTATAGAGAATGTTTCTCAGTTGAACATTTTTTACTTAACAAAAATCTTTCGTCTGTACGCATTGAATTGTTTGAGTAATATTTCGTGTTTCATTAACTCTTGGACACATATTTCGCGGAAAGCTGCTGTAACAGAATAGAAAAATTAAAGTTCCCAAGAGAATGATTTTTATTGTCATTTGTATTTCAGTTTGTCTGGCTATCGCTATTCCCGATCTAAGTGATTTCATCGCTCTGGTTGGAGCTTTAGCTGGCTCAGCCATCCTGTTTGTTATCCCAGCACTACTTCATACTGTTTGTACGTGGAACGACAATCACCGCACACTCAAAGGAAGATGTATTATTGCTAAAAATATTGCAATAATGATACTAGGTGTAATCGGGGGAATTGTAGGCACGTACGTTGCTATTCAACAAATCGTTAAAAATTATGGTCACGCTGATGATGTATAAATGAGAGAATTTATTTATGGTATTTATAATTTGAACTGAAATAATATAATTTACATACAGAGAAATATTTCTATAATGATTTTTATATAGTGATGGCTGCATGATTTTTTTCACATGTATATTTCTATATCTCCCAAATTTAAATGTTCACATCCACATCCAGTTTTGTTGGGTGTGTCCCAAGTTTTTTCTGAATGCATAAGATGTTTTCAATTAGTTTTTGTATACTGAATAATGTTATACATTGGCACAAAATAATTACAAGTTGATAGTTTAACTAAAATATTTTGTTTTTCTTTGCTTTTGTCTGTATCTGCTGTTCCATTTCTTTAAAAATGTTGATTATACAGAAGCCTTTCTGTGATATGTGGCTTCTATCTACAAGTTCAAAAACCTCTTGCCACAGAGACGCAGGCTATGGGCACGAGCGCTTTGGAGAAGACATTTCCCTTGCAAATAAAGCTACGTGTACTACTATAACGCTGTAAAATTCGGTTCCACCCGATCGGCCGTGAAACAATGACAAAATAATACTGCCACACATTTGGCTGGCTACAGCACTCTCCCAAAAATTTCAAGGAGATATTTTGGACTAAACCATAATAAATACTCATTTGTTACAGTGTGATTATTCAAATGTATCCAGGATCCTTGTTTACGATGTTGTCACTTTAGATCACACGTGCATGCATCCAGCAACTAATTGTATATGTCCTCAGTGGTGGCTAGCTCTATCTGTTTCTTTGTTTCTTTACTTTCTGAACATCTGAACAGAAAGGAATGCTACAGTTGGAAACTGTACTTTTGAAATGCATGTAATGTACTGTATTCGTATCCTGCACACAGACTACTCATATAGCGTAAACTTCTTTTCTCGACAGAATTGTTCGCATGATTGATCATTTCACCCTTTTGCTTTCATGTTGATGAGTTATGCCGATGCAAATTAGTTTTCTCTAAACATCGAAGGTGGTCGTTTCCAAGAATTTCCAGTCTCGCTCAATTTGCCTCTATTCGGTTCATATAATATTCATTCAACTTCTCTCTTGTCTTATGACATGCACAAATGGTTTACATGTTGTTACATTTAAAATACAGTAATAATCCACATGTTGAATTTTTTTTTTACTTTGTATAACCATAGAAACTAATCCATTCCGAAAATTGAACGGGATCAGTCAAGATATCTCAAAGCAACACTCTCTTACACTCTTTACCCCGGGTTCTTTACGTAAATTTCCCATGGAAGCTTGCCGTTTTTCTCAAATGCTTTTTCAGTCTTTGTGCCTAAAAATTTGGAAAGAACTTGCAATCTTCAGTTATTAACGTTGTCATGATAAACTGCTGCTTCTTCCCTGCATTCTGGATAGCGATTATTCAGAACTTGGCACGATAGGCCGCGATGAGGGTTATCAAAATATTGACCTCAATCCAAGCTACGTAGATCGCGTTACCTAGCAACACAATCAGGCTACGCATGACAGCACCAAAACAATGTTTCAACCAGTGGTCAGTGACGACAGTTAAAAGCTGAATACTCTTTTCAGAGGTCGGCTTAAAAAAGCATGGCTGGCCTCTTATTACGGATATCTATGGAGAAAATTCAACGGATTTAAGTTATGCTTTAGACTTACTTAACTAGGTTAATATGAATCAAAATCAAACAGACGAGAGAGATGAAAGTGGCTCGCCAACGCAGGATGGAACTACAGCTGAAAATGAACAACAGGAGAGGTGCGTAACTAAACTGATTTTCTGAAGCTAATGATTAGAATTGATAATAATATGGCAATGTTTTTTCCCGTTATTTTCTCATTTAAATATAATGCAAAATTTTGTTAAGTTGGAGAGTGATGAGATAGGCGATTCATAAACCGATATCGGACTGATCTCCGATGGATTATTTTTACTATCGAGAACACATTTTTCCTCATTTCCGTTTCATCTTACAGACGATAATGTTTCCTCTGATAGTATTATATGTTTGCAATATAAATCATAGAGGATATCACTTTCTAATGTTGGAAATGCGTCTTTTATGGAAATAGTTTGCATGTCAACAAACAGGGTGTACGCGATTCTTTATCTAATCTGTATTGATATTATCTATTTTTTCTCTAAATTAGTGGTGATATAACTGTTGAAGATGAAGAAGGTGTAGCAGGACTTGAGTATGTACACTGCTTGTGGAAATATGATTTACATATAAGGAATTTGCAGGTCCTGAGAATGAGCACGTTCCTAAATCGTCTTTAGGAGTTCCTACCCAAACGTGCGCATACTCTTACAATAAACATGAGCAACTCGCACTAAATTCATCTTGTAAAGCTGAAATGTTTTTCTCACTTGAAGAAGTCTCCCACATTGATCATGCAATCAATGCAGTTCCTTAAGCTATAAAGAAATTAATTAGAAAAATTAGATTCTCTTGATTTATCGGATTGTATCATGGTATTATCATCTGCTTGTTGTAAATATATTGATCATCATAACAGCCGATTTTTATTTATTATAAACATTACTTCGACTGTTGCGTACTTTAGAGTCGCTCTGAATAAGAGTTATATTTAATCCAAATAATCGCACTCATCCCGTAAAATCATCATTACAGTATAAGTTATGTATTGCTGCGTAGAGTTATTAGACACCACTTGCTAGTGATCTAGAGAGCCTAATAAGTTTCTGTCACGTTCTGAGAGGTGAATTATTAATGGTATCGAACATAACGCAATTATCTGTTTCAAGAACCCACATCAAACTCGTGTTAGCTTTTCACTAGCCTATGCGCAGACCCAAATCCTGTCTTTGTCGTTTGTGAGATTCATCCGATATACTCATGGAGATAAGATCTCCTCTACAGGATCTGCGTGCAGGCCAAGTTTCACCTACTCTAATAATCTCCCATTGAGAATATACGAATAAATTCGAGAATAAACATGTTTACCCAATGGTAACTCTGTGTTTATTACGTCTAGGAATTGGCAAACAGTGATGCATATCTTGAAGGGGAACATTGGAACAGGAATTCTGGGTCTGCCTTCTGCTATCAAACACTCTGGTATTGTTGTACGTATCTATGTGGCAGTTTTTATTTATATAGGAGCAATTCAAATGCATTTGAGCATTTTTTAGGTTTGAATAATCTATACAGAGAAATGTCTTTCTTGGATCCAGACAGATTTTCGATTGTTGTTTTTCTTCTTGTTTTTAATATCATGGTCAACATGTGTTCGAGGCTGAACGCAAAAGTTTTCTTATTTATTGTATTTATAGTAATGGAAATTGTAACTACGCTTTGCACATTCTCATGTGTTCATGACATGTGATGTATACTTTCACCTGTTAACAAGCAAGTCGATCTACCTGGCGCTAAGTAGTGCAAAATACAGTGTAACCAGTGTACAAAGGTCCCTATGTTGAGGATCCACATGTAAATAATGTTCACTTCATATTATTGCAGACCCTACTTTATATTGAATACAACCTGTGTTAATAGGTCTTCTGATCCCCTCCACCCTCTTAAAGCTGATAATATACATCTAGGTTTGTCTGTATCGCTCGACTTGACAAACGGTACGTGAATACAGTTTTTTTCTTGTGAATGAGGCTACCAAGAGATACTGTGAAGTTCTCTCTACCTATATATCTGTTGTTTTTGTTGTGTATTTTTACTGTAGCTTGGTCCCCTTTTCTTGGCATTTATTGCAATTATATCAGTGCACTGTATGCATCTTATTGTGCTGAGTAGCCATGCTTTGTGTCGAAGGTAAGTATAGCATTTATACATTAAATAAATTACATTTTATTCATGATTGATTTATCAATTTGAAATACAAGGTGAATTTCAACGTTTCGAAATATCTTATTTCATTAAAAATTGAATTGAAATAAACTATAATAACTTCCATCCCAATTGTAACATTGTATTTATTTCTTGTCTCATTATGTGCAAAGGAATTCCAGAAGTCGATTGATGATACTTACGACTTGATATATACAGTATTCAGAATGAATTTCTCATTGTTTATTTTATTTTTCAGGACAAATGCAAAGTCATACGACTATGGAGATGTTGTCGAAGTTCTCTTTCAAAATTACGGTGAAAAATCATCTTATAGAGCAAGGTATTTCAATTAAGATACAAATGAATTATGTAATGGAATTCATCATTTCGGCAAGACAGATCAGATCTGTTAGCTCTCTTTCTTACAGAAATTAACTTTCAATCAATAATTATAGATCGTTAAGCAATCGAATTCAATAATATTGATCACTATATGGGGGTATAGTCTGTACACAGATCAAATTCAAAATTGAATTCAATTGAATTCAAATTCAAATTCAAATATGTCAACACATCAAGTGGACATTATAAAGGTGGCTGCTTTATATAGGGTGACCTTTATGAATAGGTGGTAACCTGCGCACAGACTCTACCTTTGGAAACTTATAAGCAGATTAGCGGATATACTTATCTGATTAAAAGTGTTTTTCAAACAGGTATAGCGTCTGTGCGCAGGCTACACAGGTGGCTGCTCTCTATATAGGGTGACCTCTATGAAAAGGTGTCACTATTTTCGCTTTAGCCTACTTTCTCTTCTCTTTTTTGTTAGCATCTTTTCATTTTTTCAACCAAATAATGCATTTGCAAGTCTGATCTCACTTTTTTATTCCGTAGGACTGTTCTTGATACATTTTTATGTGTAACACAGCTTGGATTTTGCTGTGTTTATGTTCTATTTGTAGCTGAGAATATGCATCAAGTAAATGCTTTATTGTTAACAATCTTTGCATTTGTGATATAATCTTAATAATATTATTGAAAAGGAGACTGTTTAGTAGGACAAGTAGCATACAGTAAAATATCGATTATAACGTTATGCTTCGGACCAATGAAAAAATAACGTCTGAGCGATGAACGTATTAGTCCTTAATTGTGTCCTTGGGACGTACAATCTTCAACGTTATGGGTGATAAAACGTAGCAAACGATAATGTTGTAATCGATGATGCTTAGTTGAAGATGACCGTAATTTTACCGGCACTTTGATTCATTACCGTTGTGTGGGATATAACATACAAATCTAATAATGTTATAACCGATTTTTAAGGTAGGATCATGTCAATACTCATATTATGATCATGTACTTTGGTTAAAATCCTGATGGTCGCACTATGTAACACCGATAGAACAACTTCGAGCAAAATTATACGATTAATCTTCGCAGTTGGTAGTTAAATCGGTGATCACAGGATCGATAAATCCGTCTCGAGTATAGAAGCCAAAAACAGGACCATCAATATCTTTTCCCGTAGTTATAATTTGTTTTCCTAAAGAACCTTCTACGTTATGTGTGTTTTTATGAAAATAGCGACTGCTATGAAAGGAAACAAATTTATCTCAACGCATAAACAGCGATGCCCTCACCAATGAACTAGCAAGACCTCGTTCCATCAATTGATAATGTATTATTTCTATTATTTCAGTTGTTTGGTCATTTTGATGTTCGTTATTGGGTTTTGATCATATTTGCACCCATTCTGTTGTTAGCGATGATAAAGGAACTCAAGGCTATATCTTATCTCTCTGCTTTTGCAAATGTTTTATGCTTTTTTGGACTTATTGGTACATATCAATACCTGTTTGGGCATCTGCAGAATCCCAATGATTTCATGGCAATAGGTCAAACGAAAGATTTGCCTTTATTCTTTGGCACGGCGATATTTGCATTCGAAGGCATTGGAGTGGTATGTAAGAAATTTCTTTCATGATGGAGTTTATCTCAGTATTACTGTGTAGCTTTTGACATTTCTCACTTTAATAGTACAGAAGCTGACCGAGGCTATATATATATGTGTATGAATCTAATGGCTGATAAAAATGTTTGGACGTTTGCAGGGAACCCTTGGAAAATGTATATTTGGGAAGGAAGTTTTGATAGATTTATTATTTGTTTGTATGCTTGCTTTAGAAGATTATAGAAAGTTTGCATCAGTGCTTATATGGTATTTATTTTGATACTACTGTAGCCACATTCTGGAAAGCGATATGAGACACCAGGGAAGCTTTTATTAATTGTGCTATATACTTAATTTGTTATTTCTTAAATGGGTTTATTTGAACTGATCCCTTTTATAACTTCATTTATAGTTTCGGCATGAAGTTTATAGCTGATACTCTAGCTTCAAGTTGCAGAAGTAAAAGAATAATGATACGGGTTTTGGTCTCTGTGTCGTGACATATCCTCGTTCTCATTAGAGAACACATCAAAAAGTATCGTAAAATGAAATAGAGGTTGAAAGCAAGGACTGATGAACCCTATTTTGATAGATTTATGATATAGTTTCGTACTAAAACCCATTCCCTCTTCATCTCCTCTTGATTAGGCAAGTTTTATCCCTATGGCACTGAAGGCTCGTCGTATAGTTCAGTTTATAATTTTAGTATTTAGCGTATAATTTGTCACATTTATCTAAAGAAATTTTACTCTCCCCATTTTGTTGACAAATACTTTCATTTAGTCAATGTTCATTTTGATCGTATATATTTCCTTGTAGGTTTTGCCTATTGAAAATTGCATGAAGAAACCGCAATATTTCTTTCTTGTGCTGGATGCTAGTATGCTGTTTGTTGCCAGTTTATACATTACTATGGGATTTTTTGGTTATTTAACATTTGGTCTTGACATCAAAGGAAGTGTGACATTGAACCTACCAAAAATTCCGTAAGAAACAATGTTGACGATCTCAATACTAGTGTATAAGTGTCTGCAATATAGTTGTTTCAATTTATAGGTGTACACTGACATGTTAGGTTAGAATATAAGAGGGATTCGAATATTTATTTCTCATTTGTGCTTTTTGATATCTTGACTCTTATTAGATACCTTGCATTTAGTATTTATGTTTGTAAGTCGTAATATGTCCTCGATCGATTTCCTAGCTATTTTATTGACTAAGAACGATATTGTTAGGAATTGACATTGTATAACAATGGGCCGGGAAGCCAGGTTCGACATAAACAAGTTGATTTCAACGTAAACGTGACTGTAGCAGAAAAATTTCTCTTTTGATTGGCAGGAATTAAAAACCCTTCATTTAAATGTTGAAGAATGCAATTCTTTGACCACATGTGTAAGAGTAAAGTGCGCAATATCTGCGTGCTCGTTTCTTTTCGAGTGCGTTCTCGTTCCAATGTCCTCCCAGCATCTTGCTTGTCTGTATGAGGTAATGCAATCTAAATGGGGCAGTCGTGTTAAAGGTCTTTCTTCTATTCTTTCATAGCTCTAGTCATTATTGGCTGTTTTCACTGACTGAGCCGTATTGTAAGTTTTCCTATTAACAGGCATCAAAGTACACAACAAACAGCACAGCAGAAGTGTATTCATGGGAAGTTTTAGACTTGCATATCATGCAACACGTATAAACAGATTAGTGCTATACTAAATTTGGATGATGGTTGGTTGCAGTATCATAAATAATGAATGTTTTTTTTTCTCATAGGTTTTATGTCGCCGTAAAAGTATCATACATGGTGGCAATATTTCTTACATATTTTATACAGTTTTATGTACCAATGCAGATAATGATTCCCCCCTTGAAGAAAGGTGTCAAACAATGCAAAGAGGGAGTTGATTTATTCATGAGAACGTCAATGGTAATTCTTACATGTGAGTAAATATATATCAAATCGTTTACAATACTATGTCATGATTGATAATAAACGTACTGACAGCGGACTATAATACAAAAGGTGATCGCAACTCGCTTTTTTATGAAATGATGTCGATTCCTATGTTTCTCTGACTGTTTGTTAACAATGCCACTTACGGAAAAGAGCGCCATCACTTCAACCGTGTTCAAAGCAGCAATAAATGGAAGGGCTGCTGGTCATTTTGTCTCTTTTAGACTGATTGAGGTAGTAATATTCCTGCTTCCAATTCACGGGTTTTCGTATTCCCTTCTAGGTGCGTTAGCTGTCAGTATTCCGCAATTGGATAATTTTATATCTCTGGTAGGAGCTATTAGTAGTGCAGCTATTGCTATTATATTCCCACCTATTATACACACGTTGTGTTTCTGGAATGATGGTATAACAAAGATTGAAATCATTAAAAATATGATAATTATGGTAATCGGAGTTGTTGGATCGGTGACCGGAACGCTTACCGCAATCGGTGCTATTATTGATGGATTTGCTAAACATCCACATAAACTTGTTCATCATGGCGATGGAGTTGGTGAATTTTTTCAAGTATTTTTTAATAATTCGACGGGTAGTTATTGGTGATTTATTTGATTAAAAAGAATATTTTATTACAGGTGAAATTAATTTTCATTTTCTATATCAGTAATTTTTACTTAGAATCTTAATTTAGTAAGTATGTGAATCTGTAAATATTCAATGTTTTAGATAGTTTTGAAATTATGATAAATTTACGCAATAACGTATAGACACAAAATTGAATTGTATTTTTTTCCTGACTTTGCTATACAGAATTTTTGTATCTCAATCCTCGAAATCAACGTAGAAAAAATCTCAATTTCTTAGACTATTTGATTATAGAGTTCAACTCTAACAAGCTTTGATCGGCATGTTTATTAATCGTGAAAATTACATGGTAGATGCTTTACTAATCTATGCTGTAATGCAAACTTACTAAATATATATTAGATTGGTTCAATTTTTGAAATCGCTGTCCCTACCCGGGGTCCCTTAAGAAGGTTGTTGAATTTGAAGGGGATTCTATCATTTGGTCTAGAAGAGGGGATTCTAAAACTATGGAATCATTTTCATTACTCGTAGAACAATGTTTTATTAAGTGAAAAATATGTCTGAGTAACAAAGCAGATCTTCAACTATTGAATTGCACAATTCAGTAAATCCTTAATTATAGCTACGGGATGTATGAAGCTGAATCATGTTTGACTAATTTGACAGCAAAAATTCAAATCGAATGCAAATTCGAATGATTCAATGTTCTTCAAACGATTTCAAAGATGGAGACACGTTGATTGCCAAGATAAATGATCTGGAAGGATCTCTGATAGACTCTATTACAAAACGAAAATATGGAGCAATTTGTTAAACAGCTACGGACAGCTATAGAGCCATCTCCATATCTAAGTTATGCTCCAAGAAAGGTACGTAAAAGGAATGAAAATACGTTGAATTTTGTCAGAAGTGAAGAAGATTGGAAAAATATTCTTGCTCGAAGGGAGCAACAGAAAAAAGAAGGATTCTTTTGCTCGACATTACAACCTTATGCTGAGTTAGGAAAAGTACATTTAAATTCAAAAGAATTATTATTAGAAATGCTGAGAGACAAAGAAAGTAGAGTTAAACTGAAGGTATGGTATTTGAATAATGTTAAATTGTTTTTTCAAATTCTCCAAGAAAAAATTATAGATTGAATTCCTAATATTTCATGCAAGCAACCTTAATGCTATAATCTAAAAATATACTTACCTGAATGTTCACATGCATTTCCCAATGCTACTAAAAATATGTTATACTGTAGGTCTCAAAACTAATGCTGCCAGGAATAATCGATTTTGTATATGAATTTCTCAATGATTCCAATAAGCCAAAGGATTTATTTTGTGTTTTTCCTAACTATAACGTGACTTCTTCATTTTGATTATCATCATCAGACAGTGTTATGGTCTATTCTGTTTGATTTCAATTTTAACTTGAAACTTTAATGCCATTTTTTAATTTTAATTTCTATGCAATACTTTGTAGCATGATTTCAGCACCCGGAGGAAGCCGGAGAAAGATGAAATAAATATATTTGAAACAGATAATTTTGACGAGGTGTGTTTCGCTTTTTTTTACTTGTATAAATGTGTATTATGTTGAATTGTTAATTCTAAAGCTAGTATCAAAGAAATTATACATTGAGTATTTGAATTCCTAATATTTTATGTAAGCAGCCTCAATACTTCATCTGAAAATGCCTGCTATGTTCATCCTGTCCAAATACCATTAATATTCATCATTTTGATTCACACAAGAGACTCATCAAAATTCAGAAAGAGGCCTTTTGAATTCCAAACAAGGCTATAATCAATTCACTGTAGTGTACAAATCTATACTAGCAATAACAAAAAATATGTTTGCCTTACATTATGATCTAAATGTGCAGTATCTTCGAAAAGATGTGGCTGAACGTAAATGATGTTCTTTCTAAAAAGTTATAGTCATTCAAGCAAATTCTTCATTCCCTTATATGCATCAAATAAGTACAATGAGTCTTGCTTTCTCCACACAGAGTATACATACTCCATAGTCATTCTATACGATAGGGTGTTACAACATTAGAATATTGATTTTGAAGTCTGAGCAGATTACAGAAAAACCCTAAATGACAATTGAGTGTGGACGTTCCAGTTCACTTGCCATGAGAAGGACAAGCAAATTCTCAGTTTTTTATGTATCATAAATCAGCCTCATATTGGTGATATATTAAAGGGTTACCACACGGCTACCGTGTTTGGATCGCCTCATCCAAACACGCGGGATGTTGGGAGACATGAGAAAG
>JANVCG010102545.1:2165-12398 GCA_025505365.1 Haliclystus inabai
TCGACTTGATTTCTTTTTATGATCTATTCTTTTTATAAATTATTGACCTGACTTACCTTTTGATATTAAGTGGTAGTTTTCAACCCTATCTCAATTTCTTTTCGATCCTTTGATTTCTCTGTGGGACCTATATATATATGCCGGCTATATACACGATCACGCGTCACTTTTTAAGACCACTTTCGTTAGAATTTAGAAATTTCGCGGTGTACATTATAAGGGTTTGGAATTTCAATCGTTAAACCGTATCCAATATTTTTTCTCTGTTATTTGATATTTAGAAGTAGTATTGTCTGTTGCTACTGTGAAGCTCAGATTGAAGACTATCAAAAATTCTCATGTTTTGAAATCCTGAAGTATACTGTTATTCTCAAATGTTAAGAATAGTAGGTTATAAGGCAATTTGACACGCCCATCTTGAACGTATTAGAGTACCGCCTCGAATTTACAATGAATTTATCACTTCAATTCAAAGTCTGATTGTGAGTTTTAGATAGAGGTGATCCTATATTTATATAAACTTTATTTTTAATTTTATTTTTCTCAAACATTTCTAATAAGAATGACACAAATAACTCCAGGTGGATTTCAGCTTATGAAATACTGACCTTATTGAACAATTAATTATATCGTATTAAATGCTGGTTTACATAAGATATCATTTATTCAGGCTGCTTTTCCTATAAATATTTCGCACGGTGATTCCTTTTTATCCGTCTAGTATGGTATATAAATTATACTGTAAGTCAAACAGCTATGCTTGATTATGAGGGCTATCATAATGCTGAAAAACACTATCTTATGATTAGACCAGCCATTATTTTCCTGTCTTATTTTGCTTTGAACGATTGAATCTTGATTTTGTTTTCTAGTTTCGTGCTGATCCCTCAATATTTCAAATTATAAATATATCTTGTGTATTTTTGAAATCGTTTCTCTAATTTCCTATGTATATTTTTATCCTTTCTCTATTCTTACTTTAGAATATCCATCAGCATATGACCCATCATGAAGTCAAGCGAACATTTGGCGTTGAACACCCTGATGGTAGTAAGTGGAAAATTTAGCTGCAAATTATAAACTTAACTACACATGGGAGCAGGTATAGGTATTCGCAGTTTAGTAGAATCTCATCTCTTGATCAATCATCTTCACAATTAAGCAAGCTCCAGCAGATTCATATATTTCATCAAGAAATTCTCGAAAAGTAAACATGTGCTCTTTTTGAAAATGTTTGTGAAGATTTCCCTAAATTCTACGATGCATCCTTGAGCTTGTTTAGGCTTATAAAATGTGCTCGAATATTGCTACAGCTCTGGTAATCCATCACTATAGCAACGTGTCTCTGTGAAATAGAAACATCTCAATTTTTCAGTTTACGTGTTTCTAATTTATTGTCGATCCTTCAGTTCCACAGTATGACACATTTTCTGGTGCAGAAATGAGAGCCGCACATGAAAAGCGAAATCATCGTGATAATAAATTCACATTGAGAGCATTGGACCAAGATTTTGAAATTGAATTGGATCCAAATGACCATATACCACATGCAGGCCACGTGGTTGAATTCTACCGCTCTGATGGCACTGTCACTCGATCATTAGTTGATCGTGCCAAACATTCAACTGGAAGATTAGTCAATGATGCTCAATCTGCTGTGACTTTGAGTGATACTAATGGAATGGTGAGTTGATTTAAGGACTGAAAAAAGGAAGGCAAAGGAGCTGCATGATTGTAGATATATGTCCAACTCACAGTTTTATTGCGACGATCAGCAATTTTTCATCTATACGCCAAATTGTTGCGCTCTCCGACAGCTACCGATGCCAAATACCGTTTTAGATATTCTATAGTGAAGCTCCTCTGACATCTACTGACGATTTGTTCCGTTTTTCACATCGTTGTAATGCGCATACATATAATGTATACATTGAAAGAAAATCAATTATTATCTTTTGGAATTTAACATAAACTGAAAAGTTAACAATTTGAAAGCATACTTTTCGATTTACAGATACAATAAAATCAAACTCGTTAACAGTAAATATTTGTCATGCATATATTCAGTTCTTCTTTTTGTTTGATTTGAAAGTCTGGTGTAATCCATACAAAGAAAGAGACCTACGTAGTCAACCCCATCCCACCGAGATTAGCAGCCCACTCGAAACGAGGACATGATCATGTGATCTACAGAGCTTCAACAAAAGATAAAAATTTTGCCAGAGAGGCGAAATGTGGTGTCGAAGGTAACATAGATTGGCCTTGTAGATAGGATTAAGTGAGATTTGTTTGGAAGATACTAATAAAATTACGAGGGCCTTTGACCTTTTGTGCAGTAATCACATTGTTGAAACGTGCAACACATCCTTACTCTTTTCATATCTATTACACCATTCTCAAGGGAGCAGCAGACGTTGAACAATTAAAGATGAACAAGTAATTATCAATTTTCACTCAAGTTACATTTGTATATGATTTTCTTATCAGCGTTCGTTATGTTGAGTGAATTCAGAGTGTATGAGACTGTAAAAGATTATTATACGGTACAAATAAACTGATGCACTTTATTGTTCGATTTGCACATGAAAGAAAGATCTGAATGGAACACGTGGAGTTGCATTTTTTCATATTCTTCCGCATCATTAGAAATTTTTTTTATTGATCTTCTGTGTTATCTCAGAGCAATTTCACCAAGAAAAGAGAGAAAGAACATCATCGTACAAACGAGGCTCATCAGCTAATCAGAAGAAAAAAACTATGGAGTTAATGGTTGCTGGTGATAAGTCAATGGTTGATTTTTTCGGAAAGGAATTCTTACAAACTTATTTAATTTCGATGATGAATATCGTAAGTGATTTTCTCGTGCTTTTTTGTTTTCTTGTTATGAGGTGGCATTTTATGTAAAGGCTCAACTATAGACCCCGATCTATGGTCTACACTAAATACTATTCACTCTTAAATTCCATGTCGCTCGTTGATTGAGCCCATCCCTATGAAGGCACGAACTTTCTATATCTGTTCAGTTTTTAGCTATTTGTGACAGTCGCTACCATAGCATTTTGTGCTCTTTTATATAGGCTGCTGGTTTGTATGTGAGTCCTTCGTTGGAATACCCACTTCACATTGCAGTTGTAAGAGTACTGATGTTTGAAGAAGAAGTGGTAAGATATAAATAACAATGATAACAATTGTTATGATCGACTTTTAAATATAGATGGAAGGAAATTCTATTGTTCATGTATCATTTGCCAATCGTTATGCGTTCTCTCAGCATGCGCACTTCCTCTACTCGTGAACACGCTTTTGAAATGTTTATAGTCTGCAAACTCATGGAGGAAAACCTTTTTTGCATTCAATCAGCAGACTGGAAGCATTCTACTTTGATATTAATATTAACATCTTGGAAAGTAGATAGGAAATAACATTTAAAAAGGAGACTAAAATACACAATCATGTAAACATACCCTGGTTATGAGAACTTGAGCGGCACATCTAGTCCTTATCGGTCCTTTGGTTAATTTGAATCGAGCTTTGTATTTAAGGAAAGTGAATGTTTGAGCACGCTGCTGCCTCAGCAATTCAAGAATACACTCTGTTGTGCTTGACTTTGCAGACTCAACTAAGCCTGTTCGCAGATTTGCATTCTTTATCCATCGAATAAATGCGAGTCCATTCTCATTTTATAATGGTATTGAATCACCTCTCTTTTAGTTCGAAGGTATCACAAGTATTCAGGAACTACTTGATAAATGGGGTGAGTGGGTGAATGCAGAAAAAGCCAAGATGACAGCTGGAGATGATGATCCGCTGTACGCAGATAATGCAGTATTAGTTTCAAGGTATGTCATAAAAACAAATATTAAACACTTCTTTTCTATTGCTGTGCTATTTCAATGATGCGAAGATGTGATTCACTTTTTACTTACTAATCCTTAGAGCATTCTAAAGTCTTTCATTACTTAACGTATAATTTATTGGGTGCTGATTTCGAAAATTACAACGTCGCTCCGGATATATAAGAGGAAATTTTAGAGAGCTACGAATGGTTGGATACTATTTAGATTCCATTCTCACTTCCAAAACTTGCATTCATCTTTCTCAATGTAGCATGGTACCAATCGCGAGATAATGAGCTTTATGTGATTACAAATATATATGATCTCCCGAAATTGCTTGTCAGCTTTGCTATTTTTCATTGTAGAAAAACTTGTGAGGGTTCTTGCTCCATTGCTGGTAAGTACCATGCGCTCTCTATACAATAAGATATGGTTTTTGCCTTTGTCTATTATTATAAAAATCCATCTTCATCGAAGCTCATCAAGCACACTGGATTGTTTCTAGATATTTTCAAACCTGAACCTGACTCCGTGTCTACCGATCATTTTGATTATTAAGGCCTAGACTAATGCCATTAGATGTTTCAGTTCAGCGGGAAAACGTGTCCCTCATAGACATCCAAAATGGCTAACGATTTCCTGTTGATACGAGAATTATTTGAAAATGTATCTGTTTGTATTACTTTGTTATCTAATTTTGATGTACAATCTCCTTCAACCAAGATTTTGCTGTTTTGTAGAACCGCATTTTAATATGTCAACCCGGGCTTGAGCAATACGTTGCCTATGTACTTTTATAGCACTTTCTCTCAGTACCCTGACTCCCTGTGTTTGTTTGTATTTATCAATAGGTTTGGCTTATTTTGGCACTTGCAGTAATAGTGCACAAACAGTTATCAAGGATAATGGTCTTGAAAGTGCTTTGACAGTTGCCCATGAACTTGGACACAAGTAAGTAAAGTTACCTGCTGATGGATCGTGGATTCCGGACTATACCTAATAGACAATTTTTTATTGTAACAAAGGTGGATGCATTCATAGACCAAGACTCGGGAGCACTGCTCTCAATGCTCACTTCCTGCAGTTCATGACATGTATCAATCAAAATCCCCCCGAAAAGAGTCCCGTTTCACTCCTCTGTATATACAGTACTACACCGATGCACAAGAATAAAATCCAAATAAATTCTGAATCTAGATTTTATTGCCTTTTCGAGTTTCCTTATCACTGATGTATTAACTCAGTAAAGAGCGTATTCTGCTCTGTCTCATTTTCAGTGGAAAAAGTTATAAGCTTCGGAATACCTTCCAATGTCATGTTTCTAGGATTTCCCGCAATTGCAATTCCAATCTCCGATTTGGATTATCACGGATTGATTAGTTCCAATGTATTCGAATATATGTCTATGATTTATGAAATCGAGCTTCAACAGTTCTCAGACACCTTATTGCGTTTTACACAACTCTCTACGATGCATTGACCATAAATTAATTTCAACGGCTTGCTTTAATTTTAGAGTAAGCTAAATTCCGATTATCCTTCAAGTGCATGTTTTAGCCTTCTTCTACAGAATGTCCTTGATTTTAACTTCTTACTAGTTTGCGTACAAATCATGACAGTCAAGCTGATGCCAGTGATTGCGAAGATTTAGTGAATATCATGTCAACATCAATGACAAGTGGTTATTCGGCATTCCAATGGTCACAGTGTGCAAGTGATCACATCGCTGGTATCTTATCGTAAGTATACGATGATTAAAACTATTTCTATGTGATTGATAAGATGACTTTGTTCACAAATATTGCATTCCTGTTTCCTAGAAATTCCAATCCTTTGAAAACTTTGCAATCCTTTCAAGAAAAACTTGAATCTTTCAACACATTTTGAAAACAATCATAATTTCAGAAATACAATACACTTTCCAATCCCAGATCATGTCTTTAAAGAACCGATTTAAACCATTTTTTCTTAAACAATTCTCTGCATCTAATGTTTTTGTGCTGATAGTTATATTGTTTCGTTTCAGCGATGACTCATTGTCTAGTTGTTTTGACGATGAACCAGCCAAAGTATTGAATGATGTCAATTCTCAACTGTATGGTTTAATCTATACACCAGATAAACAATGTGAAATGGCTTTTGGAGTTGGTTTCACCACGTGCCCTTCTCAAGGGGTTAGTATAATTGGCTTGCCGTTATAACATGAAACTGTGCCTCAGGCTCATAATTGCCTTCAGCTTGTCTCTGTTAAGACTTTTCCTGATTGATTTGACACATCATAAGGCAGCTGCTGTGATCTGCTTTGGCATCAATCAATTGCTTAATATAGCCATTTGAAATTCGTATATCGATGTTCGATAAACACTAGTAACAGAATTGCAGGAAGTGGCTTCATGTGACCTGAAGATTCTGATTTAAATTTATGACGTAGTCATAATGTTATTCCAACGCTCAAAATATTTCATGAAATTTAACATTATTTTGAGACTTTGTATTCATTTGATTTGTCGTAATTAACTGGATCTTATTCGCATAGTCAAAAACTTACTGCTATGAAAATATCAATGAGCGCCATTGTTAAAAATACATATTAATGATTTTGATATTGTTTTAATGCAAAACTTCGCTGTTATGTTGTATTTTGTAGACTGAATGTTCTAAGCTATTGTGTAAGCTACCTACTTCAGAATCATGTATTGTTTCACCATACCCATTGTCCAATGGTAGCCCATGCGGTAAAAGTATGGTAAGTTTATCTATCTAAAATTGATTTCCTCTATTGGGAGCTCCTGTTTATTTTTGATACAAAAAAGTAAAGCAACAAAATTTGAACAACGTCGGCTGATCAACTTCAGCCATTCTCGAGTCATTTTTATTATGAATTTTCAAATTATATATACTTAGAATTTGTGTCCCCTGAGGGTTAAACTTGTAGAAATTTAAATCAAAATCATTATGACGGAGATATAAAAGACAATTGAAGGAGTATAAGCTGAGTCAATTTCATTTCCTGTCTAATTACCAACTTCACGAAAACAGTGAAGGTCCAAGAAGCACCCTGGAACGAGTGTTCAAAAGCTACTCAGCTTTCTCAACATTTAGAAAATCTTGAACGATACTATGAAAGAATATCTAGTTATGTCCTGCATATTCTATCTATTACCGTATGGATGTTGATTGACACCTCATTGGTTGTCTTTATTATTAGTGGTGTATGGAATCAGAATGCGTTCCTGAAGTCTTATCGAGTGACGGATCACCAATAAATGGAGGCTGGAGCGAATGGAGTGATTACACTACTTGCAATCGAGATTGTGGTGTTGGTGTTCAGTACAGAATAAGAGAATGCAATAACCCATCGTATGTTGATAAGTACTTGTTGATACGTGTGATCCAATCAAATTCCATTCGATATATGCAATGCCATTGTGTGATCACTTAAAGCCAAAATGATTATTCTAAAATAATCATCACCCCTTGTATGGCATTGCTGCTAGCAGGGAATGACTCGCCAAACGAGAAATTACGTTTATATAAAACGGAAGTAGATGTTGTTTAACTTCATTGAGTTTGATTGGAGTTGAAAATGTACCAATTTTAAACTTCATTTGAAAAGTTTTCTACAATAATCATTTAATTGCCTCTCTAATGGGTATCTGTGATTTTGAAGATTTGGCTAAACTGAAACGCAAAACTTCAACCGGAAAGACTCGCATTTTTCTGCTTTGATTTTTAGGCCTTCCATATTGGGTAAAGATTGTATTGGTGAATCAACTGGACAACATAAAACGTGTTACACTCACGTAAGTTGTTTTAATCGACTCGGGATTTTAGCAGATGCACTAATATTAAGCTGTGATCGTCACTTTTTCAGCTTATTGAAAATCACATTGCCACTCTCATCATTACAGCCTCAATATATTTATTTTAAGGCGTACAAGATTTATCGATAAATCTACTATTCAATTACGCATTATTAAGTACGACATGGCTCCAGAAAAAGACATTGCTGCGTCTTGTGAATCAATAATGTTACATGTTACATCGTGAAATTATTTTCAATAAAATGTTCACCATATTTGTTGCAGGATTGTTCTAGTACTGAATCATTCCGTGAAGAACAATGCAAGGACAAAGAGGCAGATTCATCGCCCATCGTTAATTGTACGTTAACTCAATTACGCAATATTGTGGCTAAAATATTTTAATTTGTAGATTTCAAAATTGCATTGGCAGAGACTAAGATCTTCTGTCTTGCATCATACATTTTGTTGCATTCTGTACATACCAAACAGGAGTTTCACAGGCAAGTTGAGCTTGATTATCCAATCCCCCATTATAGTTCTGTTTCTCATACATTCTTAGCCAGGGGGATAAACCTGTATTGTAATGCCACGAAGAAGTCAAATATCATAAAAGTGGAAAAACATCATTTCGTCATAATCAGTGAACTAAGTAAAATTGGTCATGAACTCTTAGATGCATGGAGCCTTTACCACTACTCGTCGCTTCTACGTAAAATGTTTCAACTTTTTTATATTTATTGTCATAGATAAATCGCCATGTCAACTGTTTTGTGGTGTTGGTGGAGCTGGAAAATATTATGGCTACGCTAAACCTGGCACGGCATGTCCCAATTCCAATCAAATCTGTATTCATAATGAATGCAAAGTATGTTAACATATGAAATGGCTAACATCTATCTATTGTAACCTATGCAGCCTATATGCTTTTACTTTTTAAGATTTTGTAAATTTATCAATTGAAGAAGATTTGAATTTGAATTCCGATGTCCACAATTAAAAAATTGCAGTTTAAAATGATATATAAAGCTTACATACTCTAAATTGACCACCATCGCTGTTTGAAGAATGTCTGAAGTCTGTGCTCAAATCTCAAACATCAAATGTCTTTCTATGGAATGAAATGAGCTTTGACCTGGGAGAATTGTTTATAGCAAGAATGATAAACCGCAAAAACACTATTGCTTCTTTGATTAAAATTATTTTATCGTCTTTACCATTCTATATGAGATTTGGTACATGTGAGTGCGTATTTTCCAGCTTCGATTTTATCTCAATTCTTTTCTCAATTTTCCCTCTTTAGCTACCTGGATGTGATGGTAAGGTTGAATCTGGAAAGGCTAATGATCGTTGTGGTGTTTGCGATGGTGATGGATCTACCTGCGCTGAAAAATCTGGAAAATCTGATAAGCCATTTGATTCTCAAGGTAAAACATCAGTGTTGGATAGATCGGATGATTCATAACAAATACAAAACGTTTAATGTGAAATTCTGTGTTGCAATTGAGAATTACGTCATAGAATATTGTTATTTTGAGTGATTCTTTAATGCAATCGAATCGCACTATCGCAGCTAAAGCTCATTTGTCTTGAATAATATAGGTCAAGGCATATTTCCATCCAATCAAGCGTTGAAATTCGTTGAGAATCCAAACCGCTTTCTATTTTGTAGAGTGTCTTCGTATAAGTTCCATAGTGCTTGAGATAACTGACCAATCCAAATCGAATTCAAACCAAATGAGGATGCAATTGGTGTATTGATAATTAATATATTGACCAGTATTGCTAATTCTGTCGTATCAAGTTCATATGAATCGCATATAGTTGCATCGCGTGTATTTTCGAGCCATATCTTATATAGCTAGGATTATTTTGATGCTCGATCAACCAATTACGAAAATAGACCTTCGTGAACTTTATTTGCTCCTACCCATTTCCAGGTGATCATTTGCTTGTTAAGATTCCTGCTGGCTCATCAAATATCGTCATACAAGAACTTGCTGCGTCAATAAATTTCCTAGGTAAGTTGACATCTGTGATTTCTTGCCTCGCCCGTTTTGATGGAGCCCCGCTTGTTTTCCAGTCATACATTTAACAACACTTCGAAAATTGTCCAAATTATATCCTTCTGTACTTTGTGTTTACCGAAAAAAGTAATTGATAAATATAAAGGGATCCCAAACTCGCTCAATCATCATCATCATCATCATCATCATTTATTCAGAATACCTGATAAGTTATCAGAAACTTTTTTTCACAGGACTGATATATATCAGATATCAGGATTTATATATTTCAGATGTCTTTCGAGACCATATAAGAAACCAAAGTTGTTTTTAATATCATCCCTATTCATCGATCCTTTTATCAACGATATCTACAAACAAGTTGATTGTAATTGATATCATCGTATATCTACCATGCATGCAGGTGTTAAAGTTGACGGTCAATATGTGATTGGATTACCATCGTACTCTGCTTCTGCAACCATTGGATCAGCTTCCATGGTCTACGATATGGATGACTTTTCTTATGCAGACAAAATTACCATATCAGGTCAAATAGAGAAAGATATTGAAGTATATGTAAGTAAT
>JANVCG010102656.1:0-14653 GCA_025505365.1 Haliclystus inabai
AGTATTTTCAGTTTAAAGTCGTTGCTAAGGCTGCTTAGGTGAATGAAATATACAGCAACAACTGAAGAGAAATTTAATGAGCCGCACCAAAACAAATCAAACAAGTGAATCAAAAACATCAAAATATTAAGTTTTAGAAGCAAAGAAAGATTTTTATGTGGGAAATTCCCATGTTGAAATGTAATTTAACACTTCTCGAGTAGAGAAATTTGAGGAGCCGTTACATAAGACAAATTAACCATGTAGTTTTTCAATCATTTTCGCCGCTTGAAAAGGAAGAAGGTCGGTGCTTGATATAAGTTTCATAACTTTATTTTGAATTTCAAGGTTTTGTTAGCTTTATTGCAAAATCATGCCATAGTTTAGCAAATAATCACTTATATTTATTGGTTTTCAGATAAGTAAATACAATTGGTGCTAGTTTGTAAAATAAATAACGAATTAAAATTCAAAAATCAGTGCGTGCAATTCAGAAACCTTTCCAGAACAATTATGTATTGACTTGGAAACGTTGGGAGGGTCAAATAAAAAGCTATTAGATTGTAAAATTAAAATTATCCATATTCGATTTATTGTGAATCTTAAAATATATTTACAAAGTTTAAAAAAGTTTTAGCTTCTGCGATATAGTGTTGCTAAGGTGTTTTGTAGCATTTAGAATTGTGAAACTTTCAGGTTCATTTTCTCAGTTCGAGTTCTTTTGATTTCGGCTCTTCACCAAAATAGATTTTTGTTGATAAATCAAGTTATACTTGTCGGATTAAAAAATCGTTTAAAGATTTGAATAGCCCATAATATTCTGCACTAGAAACTGTCATAAACTGAATTTTGAAAATTTGTCACAATTGTTGATTCTGACACGGAGGGTCACATATACTAATACCGGTAGCAAATTTTGTAGATCGTATTCCAAGGGATCTGATGTGTAATAAGTGTGAATGATCAGCAGCCCTGTTTGAAAAATGTTTGAAATGTTGGATCAGGTTCAAACTTGATTCAATAAAATGACTTGAAATCCTTTGTGTATCGGACGGATACTAATGCCGCTTCTGGAATAAATGATTATTGCTTCAGCTGAGTTGTACCACAGCTGTAATGTGGATACTGGTCATTTCAAAGTCTTTAATGATTTTTTTTGCTTCTTTTTCGATTCAAAGTTCATAATGCTTTCAAGTTTATGATCCATTCACAAGGTTCATAAATTTTATTTGTTGGTGTTCTTGCTAGGTTCACAGTTAATGATAAAACTGGAGTAATTACAGCTGTTCCAAAATTGGATAGAGAAAAGACTGCACGTTACACTCTAACTGTTCAAGCAAGAGATGGAGGAACGCCACGCTTGACTGACGAAACAAAAGTTATAGTGACTGTCAAAGACATAAATGACAACAAACCTGTTTTGTCTGAGAATACTTACACATCACGCATCAGGGAAGATGCCGCAGTTGGGTCTAGAATTGTGGAGGTAAATCTTGATAATGAGTGTATTTATGATAATTATCATTTGTTTTACAACTATTTTTAATATTGCGGTTACTATTATTATAATGCTCTAAAAATAAATTTTTATTCATATCTACTAGATTGCTGCAACAGATCGTGATGAAGGGAAGAACGCTGAGATCAAATTCAGTATAACAGATGGTTTGAATAAAGACAGTTTCGTCATTGATGAAGATTCTGGTATTATTGTAACTAAAGTGACGATGGATTTTGAAACCATACCCAGCTATCAGCTAACTGTCACTGCTAAAGATCTTGGGGTACCTTCACTCTCATCCAAATCCACTGTAAGTTTCTTTTTCCATCTATTCATGAACCTTTTGGGCTGTTTGTTTAGATCATGTTGTTCAATAATTTTCAAGTAGTAAGCCTAAAATAAAACCTGTGTATAGCAGCCAGCTATGAGACTGAATTATGTTGACCGTTAAAGAGAGGTGACCTGTATATAAAGGTTAAATTCAATAGTACTTGACATCTATAACAATTTGAAGTGATCACGATAGAACAATGGCTGCATTATAGATTGACCTTCATATCCAATCCACTGTAACTTATTTATAGTGTAACCTGACTGTGGTTGATTTTCTGGCTAATGTTGACTTCTAGGTCTCCATTACAGTTATAAATGTAGATGATAATGCCCCAGAATTCAATCCTCTCAACAACACAAAAGTTTCAGAAGCAGCAGGCAGAGGAACTCAAGTTGTTAAATTCAAAGCAACAGACAAAGATGGTGGAAAGTTGACTTACACAATTACAGGAGGAAATACAAACAACGCTTTTCTTGTCAACTCGAATTCAGGTCTGTCTAACTCAAATATACCTTTACTTGTATCAAATCGTCCACAATCCATCGTATTTGATAATATAATGCACTTGTGTGTACTGTTGTAGGTTTGCTAACTGTTTTGGGGAAACTGGATCGTGAAACTCTGGATAACTATGTTTTATCTGTAACTGCAACTGATCAAGCAGGTCAAAGCGATACTGCACAAGTACCAATTGCTGTTCTAGATGTGAATGATAACTCACCAGTATTCAATCCTAAAACATACACTCAAAGCATTGATGAAAATCTACCCAAAGGTACGGTTTAACGTTTTCAATAAGATAGCCTCTTTTCTCTTCGATGACCGTCTCTTTTTGATAATTTCTCTAATGATGTTGTAGATACTGATGTTACAACATGTGCTGCAACAGACATGGATATTGGTATCAATAAGATTATCGTATTCTCTATTGTTCCAAGTAAACACTCAACTGATTTTGCAATTGATCCAGACAGTGGAAAAGTGACAACAACAAAATCATTAGATAGAGAAACTGTTGCAGTGTATAATCTCAAGGTCATGGCCAAAGACAAAGGTGTTCCATCATTGCGTACAATTACCACACTCAAAGTCACTGTTAACGATGAGAATGATAACAGCCCTATTTTTGAAAAGACAGACTACAAAATCGACATGAAAGAGAACACTGGGGCTGATGCAAAGGTGGTAACTTGTAGAGCAACAGACATTGACGATGCAAAGAATGGAGAAGTTTCTTATAGAATCAAAATGGAAAATGGTGCCCCACCTGCATCTTTCAAAATCGATGCTAAGAATGGCAAGATAACAACAACAATCAATCTCGATCGAGAGAAAAAAGATAACTATATTCTCATAGTAGAGGCAGCAGATGGTGGTAACCCATCACGCAAGACAGAGGTAACTGTCACCATCAAAGTTCTGGACGAGAATGATAATGAACCGGTTATTATTTCACCAAATAAGTTAGGACCTCTTAATGAGAACATAAAGCCTGGTTCCAAAATTGATGTTGTACTTGCCAAAGATAATGATATAGGTATCAATGCAGAGTGCAGGTACAGCCTTGGTTCTGGTAATATTGGCAATGTGTTTAAGATTAATCCAACAACTGGTGAAATCACAACTCAAGGCGCTTTGGATCGTGAAAAAATACCAAAGTACAAATTGGAAGTCATTGCAACTGATCGTGGAACTCCTGCGTTACGTGGATCAAAAATTTATGAATTTGACATTTCTGATTCAAATGATAATAAACCAAAGTTTGAAAAGAAGAGCTGTGTTGGTGAGTTTTATCCTTCTTTCATTTGACAACCATTATTCTCTTTGTCATTCCATTAGTATGCTAACTCATATCAAAATTGTTACAGTCAAACTCCACTTAAGCGACCAAGCAAGGACCACTCAAATACGGTCGCTAATAAGGAGTGATCGATGAATAAGAACAAAAGCTTTATAGAACAATGCGCAAAAACAATAGAAAATTCACACAACGCAAAAATGACAACAACTTGAATAATTTGAATAAAATGAATCAAAACATCAAGATTGTAGCGTGGTAAATCTTGCATGATTATTCACAATTTTAATCACCTTTCAATACCAGAAGCTAGCAACCGTTTATAAGAAACTTTGATTTATAGAAATAATCTATAATCTTCCCTTATTTCTTTTTCATTGATAAGTAATGTTTGTAAATTTCACTTTCAAGTCAAATTCATCGTTAACTTTAAATAAACAAATAAATAAAGAGAATGTTTTAATGTGTTTGATTCTTTCTGGTAAAACTTTTTTTTTTTTGAGTTCAAGAATGACATCAGCCGGCGATTGCTAGATCAATTCTTGGCGCCCAACCTCTTCAGCGATGGAAATCGCCATTTAATTGCTGTAATATCGACGAAGCAGTTGTAATGATGATGATGAAATAAACCAGTTGTAGGAAGTTTTGTTGATCTTCTCGTTGCCAGTTACAGCATGCTTTTGGTTTAGGCTAAATGGGGCGTTGATTTCCAAATCTTTGTTGATGCTTTCCGTAGTTTTGAATTGTTCTGGTTTTGAGTTTCACAACATCCCGTTAATTCTGCAATCAATCTTTTACACATTTTTCGAAAGTTTGAAGGTGGAGATTCATGGCGAATGATAACAATTATAATCAATTCAAAATTAAGTTGCCAATGCCAAGCTGATGAACAACAGTACAAAATTGCAAAGTTTCCGTAAGCGAGAGCCCACTGTTGTGTAGACACAACACTTCAATTGAATGGAAGCGCGTTGTGGTAATTTACAGCACAACGGCTCAAATTCAGGCGACCGCATGTTAACAATAGCTTAGTTGTTTTGATTAGGGCGGTCCCTAAAAACAATGGAAAGTCCATCATGGGACTGTGAGAGGGCGGTCGCTGGTCGCGTTGGACGAGTGGTCGTTGAATACAACACTTTTCTATTGTTTCATTCAATGGTGGTCGGTCGCGCGGTTGCCTACAAAAAGTGTCCGCTGAATAGAAGTGGTTGGTAAGAGGAGTTTGACTGTAGAACCTTTTTTCTTTAGCTGTTCTTATCTCTTTTTGATTGCAGGTTCGATAGCTGAAGATGCAAATACAAAATCATTTGTTGTCCAGTGTAAAGCCACAGATGCCGACTCTAATTCCAAATTAGTTTATTCCCTTGACAAAACTACAGGAAGTGACGTGTTTAGTATTAATAAAGATGACGCTAAAATATCAACAGCAAAATTGCTTGATTTTGAAACTACACCAAAATATCAACTCACTGTTTCAGTAACAGATGGTGTTTTCACCGTCAAGCAACCAGCCACTATTAATATCATCAACGTCAATGATAATGCCCCTGAATTTGTTGGTGAGCCATACATTGCTAACATATCTGAGTCTGTGCAACCGGGGTTCCCTGTCATCAAGGTGCATGCAGAAGATAAGGATCCATTTGGTGGCATCAAATACTCATTTGCAAATGCAACATCTACATTTGCAATCAACTCGTTAACTGGTGACATAACAACTATTAGTAAGCTTGATCGTGAAACACTAGAACTTTATAAGTTATTAGTCAAAGCGGAAGATGGAGGAACACCGCCTTTATCTGACACAGCTGTTGTAACTGTAAATATTCTAGACTTTAATGATAACCCACCGAAGTTTGCCACAGACAGTGCAAAGGTTAACGTTTTGGAAAATAAGAAGGCAGGTGAATTGATCCATACTGCTTTTGCCACAGATGAAGATTTGGGAGAAAGTGGCCGTGTTGGCTATAAGTTTGTGTCTACCTATCCAAGTTTTAACATTGATAAAGACTCTGGCAAAGTTACAACAACTGTTCCTTTAGATAGAGAGAAAACAGCAGGTTACAGGCTTCAAATATTAGCATATGATCATGGAAAGCCATCCCTCACATCAAAAGTATTTTCATTGCAAGTATCAGTTGATGATGCAAATGATAATGGTCCGTTGTTTGCAAAAGACTACACAAAAGATCTGAAAGAAAATACGCTGAAAGGAACAACAGTTGTAAAGGTGTCAGCTACAGATAAAGATGAAGGCAAGAATGCAGAGATCGAATACATGATTGAAAAAGGAGACCCTAACAAAACATTCGCCATTAACACTGATACAGGTATGTATCATAGTGACAACAGTATAATAGCTGACTATTGTTGAAATGCTAGATAAATTATTTTGTGATACTCTCAACTGAAGTTGTTTGATTGGTAGGCAACAACTATTAAATCTTATAAATCTTATTGCACATTGAAAGTGTTGGTCAAAATCCATTCGGTTGCCATTTATTATGTGAATTGTAGATTTCTGTGTTAATGCCTCTTTCTCACATGTAATTTGACGTGTCCAGAAGAACTTTATTTGAACTCAAGATTGAGCTAATACTGTCACTGGTAATGGAAAGGGGAATGTACTAAGTAAGAAGATTTTGTTTTTTTTTGTTTTTATCCAGGTCTTATCTCAGTTGAAGGAGTTATTGATCGTGAGATGGCCGTCAAACATATTTTGACAATTCAAGCAAAAGACAAGGGCAACCCCTCAAAATCTGGTCGTTGCACTGTAACAGTCAATGTTATTGATGAGAATGATAATGCCCCAGAGATTATTCTCTCTAGTTTAACAGGATATGTGAATGAGAGTGAACCAATTGGCACTTATGTTGTAACTGTCAAAGCCAAAGATAAAGACACTGGCAAAAATGGAAAGTTCACGTTTTCTATTGCCAAAAACGATAAATTTGATATAGATAAAGTGACTGGAAGAGTCACAACAAAGCAAGTACTTGACCGCGAAGATGAAGCTAAGCACACTGTAGATGTAACTGTGACTGATCAAGGTGTCCCACCAAAATCAACAACAGGAACACTCACAATCCACGTCCTCGATATCGATGATAACTGCCCTTTTTTCAAACCCAAAGTTTATAATGTGACAATTTCAGAAGATTTGTCAATTGGATCGCCAGTTGTGGAGGTCAAAGCGACTGATAAGGATGTTGGAGCCAATGCAATTTTGAATTATGCCATCCGAGAAGGGGAGGATCGTGGTGCATTCAAGATAGATGCTGTCACAGGTAATTCATAGAAACAACTTCTTTCCACTTCTTTTCCGCTGTTAATCAATTATTTGAGTAACATAATTTTATTGTGTGATGTCCATTTGATTGAATGTTGGTTTGGTTATTATTCGTTTTCCGTATTTAGGTAAAATATCAGTCGCCGGTAGGGTTGATCGTGAATTCAAACCTGTTTATCATCTGAAGATAAGAGCTGGACGACCTGATTGTGGCGTCAAGGAAGATAACAGCACTGGCATAGGTATGACTCAACTGACAATCACTAATTGTGAATGTTTATAATAATTGATAGCAATGTTGTTGCTAGATTTATTAAATTCTTGTTTTAATTCAATATCATTCATTTGCTTGGCAGAGGGAGGTGGTGATCAAAAGGGACAAGCATTGGCTGATGTCTACATTACTGTTACTGATGTCAACGATGAACCACCAAAGTTTGGTAAACGAGAATACAGTAAAATCTTAGCAGATAGTAGTCTCACAATACTGATGACTGTACAAGCCACTGATGACGATCTTGGAGATGGTGGTAAAGTGACATATGCCATTAAAGATGTCAAGCGTGTAAGTAATTGATTCACATTCATTAGTTTTCAATTTGATCACATTAGTCGTTGCATTGCCAGTTATTTCCATCTTTTTATTAAACACTCACAGGTATCAACTGGTGGCCAAGACACTCATATTATAACTGTCGAAGCATCTGATCTTGGTACACCACCAATTAAATCAACTGCAACAATTAGGGTGAAAAATGAGTAAGTGGTAATTGAAAACTCTTGATTATGCACCCCATAGGTGAGTTGTTTGTATTGTATCAATCTGTGATTGCTTTCTACAGAATGAATTGCAACACAATAAACTATCGTATCTCATCAACTGGTATCGTCAATGTTGATCTTCTTTGTACATTCACTAAAAGACCAACCAGTGATAGTAGACGTCTTCTAGGCGAAAGACTTGAGGTAAAAACGTTTTCAATACATGTCAATGGTAAACATGTGTGTTGATGTATTTTCTAACACAAACTCCAATTATTACCCTATGCTAATCTTATGATAATGATTTATATTCATTTGTTTAGCTTCCATGTGAAGCCCAAGGTAACTCGAAAATGCGCTATCGTTGGTTGAAAAATGGAAAGGTTGCTGATGATTGGAAAAGTGATGGCAAATTGGTGCTTTCAAAAATCGAACATGAAGATGAAGGTCGCTACTCCTGTATTGCTGCCAATGATGCAGGCACAATCCAGACACCTGTTGTGACAGTTATTGTTGAGGGTGAATATATTTTCAGTGATAAAAATGTTGTAAAACATCTTTTTCACTATTTCACATGTACTGTTTTTAATATTTTAGAAAAGCCATCCATGATTACCGAGCCTAAAGACCTGCTCGTAGAAGTCAAAGGTGACTTTGAGTTGTTTTGTGAGGCAAGTGGTGATCCAGCCCCTGCCTATCAGTGGTACAAAAATAATGTTGAGTTCAGGGAGGGAACAGGTTACACTGAGCGAACTTTGAAATTATCCAATGCAATTGAGCAAGATGCTGGGAATTATCATTGTGTGGCAAAGAACTCTGTTGGCTCAATCAAATCAAGAGTCGCCAACGTGAAAGTTGTTGGTGTGTAATACCATCTAATTGGAATTCTAAATTGTATTGTGTTTTAGTGGCTACTATGATACTATGTATGTTGTATGATTACAGATAGCGACACTGTTGTTGAAATCGCAGTTAATTTTACAAGATGGTCGAAAGAGAAGAAATGCTATTTGTTTGATCCTGCGAAATTTGAGGTAAGAGACTTTTATATTGCTTGATTTTTTTTATGGGTTTTATTTTGCATGGAAGACTTAATATCTGGTTCGGCTTTTGTTATAACAGGAAGAACTTAGCAAACTTGTTGGTGCTAAAGTTTCACTCACAAAGCTGGATAAAAAACAATTCTGTGAGCTTGATGCATGCAATCCTAACCCTTGCCAAAACAAAGCCAAATGTGAACTAACTTCTGAGAGTTATTTCTGTACGTGTGAGACTGGTTGGACTGGAAAAAATTGTGATGAGGATGTAAATGAATGTAAAAATCGTAAGTCATGTAATGTGAAATGATGTTGGATTTAGTATGTTGAATTGAATCTACTTTGACATGCAGTCAAAGTCAAAACTATTATCAGATGAAATATTCATATTGTTTATTTTTAAATTTTTAATTTTACATCGCTGGTGGTATCATTTTTTTCAGTTGTTAGTCCTATTTGCATGAATAAAGGAGTTTGCAACAATGCATTTGGTTCGTTTTCCTGCAAGTGTGATAAAGACAAATTTACTGGACAACGTTGTGAATTGAAAGCAAAAGCATGCACACCAAACCCTTGCCAGGCATCTCACGTGTGTGCTCTATCTACGCAAACTGCTGCTGGCTACCAATGCATATCACGTAATCAAGTGTTTTTCTTAGCAATTGAAAAGTATGCAACAGAATGGGCTACAAAAAGCAACTATGAAATTGAGCAAGAACTCAATCGTATCATCAGAGAGCTTGCTACAAAGGTATGTTTGTTTGAGTTATGATGGATTGACATCGGCAAACAATACTTTTTGGTTCTTGGATTTTGTACATTTGATTGCTTCACAGTTGACTCTGATTTGTCTTTTTTGTGTTTTAGGGTACAATCACATACAGGCGTCGCAGGGCTGCTTCTAACCCTCCTCCAACAACAACTGATCTGTCTGCATGTACTGCCAGAATCATTTCACGATCAACTGGTGCGGATGGTAAGCCCAAGATTGAGTGGGTTCTTGTTTGTCCAAATGATACACAACCATCTATACCTAATACTGGGGATAAAGTCTGCAAAGGCATTGTGTCAACTGGTAGTGGTGCATCAGGCTGTGGAATTAATGGCACAACTGTCGCAACTCAGCCACCCCCAACTACTGGACCGCCAATCACGTAAGCATTTGTCCAAATGTTCACTAATTCAGCGCCAAGAGCAATCCCACCTTGGTATTGTCTACCTCAACCACATAAATTGACTGCGTTATCATTCTGTCCAATTCAAAGATGCTTTTGCACAACCGTTACATCAAAAGTTACTTTCATTTTATTCTTAGAATAATCCATTTTGTATTCTGATATTCTTTTTTTCTGTTTAAGGACCAAGATTGAAGTTGTTGTTAGGGAGAACTCTACTGGAAAGACACTTGGCTCAAAAGAAGCAACAGATTTGATTAATAAAAATAATGTAAATGGTGGCACACTTGGTGGAAGTGGTGTGGAAGTGGGATCTGTTAAGCCAGGTAATAACATTGCAGTTGATACATAGCACGCTCATCAAGAACTAAAAAACCACAATGGTGATCTGATATTTACACCCTTGTGTATTTAGTGTATTTAGTGAATACACCTTTTATATCCATTGAGTTCCAAATTGAGCTCAAATGTGGTCTCAAATTTCAATATTTGCTGTCCCGTGGTTGCCCTCCAATCGAGGCTCTTTCAGTAGCATAACTCGTACTGTATTTTAAAATGCCCATGTCTTTAGTATGTCGCTACTCTTTCATTTGCTAGCTGGTCATATCACTTGTGTCATTCCATGAATTGTACTTATAATACATCAGCAAGATTTTTCCTCCATTGAATCGTTGTATTTTGTTGTTGCAGTTGACAGACCAGATGAAGATGGAGGTAGGAAGACATCTAAAATCTCATTGTTCTATAGATTTGACAGCTGAATATTTGAACGATAATCTTAACTATGGGATGGCTTGGATCATCTGTTCCAAGAAGATTCTAACGGGTTATGGTTGATTAGTGTTTATGCCTTCATATTTTCAGTTTTTGCCTCAGTTTGCAGGACATTAAGTCCAAAAACATAGTTATTCAATAGAGTATGATCTCCTTGTGCTGAACCTACCTGTAGATTGCAATGAAAAATATTATCAAAACAATAACAATTCAGGCAATATGTGAACTATTCATAAGACATGGTACACCATGAAATAATTGAGCGATGTAACATTTTATCAATTTACTTGAAATATACAATGTTTTCATGCTTTTGCGGTCTCTCTTTTCTTAGGTTCTGGTGGTAGCAGTACGGGTCTGATCATTGGTATCATTGTCGCCATTCTTGTGATCGCTGTTATTGTTGTTGTGATTATCATTGTGATCAAAAAGTAAGTTTCCTTGTTGTTACCAAAGTCAACATTGTACCTATAGTAGCTATATTTCAAATTCAACTAGCACTTGATTATCATTTGTTTGTGTTCCAATCAGGAAAAAAGAAGAGGGCAGAGACAAGGCGTATTCTATATCTGCTCGTGCTGGTGCTAGGCAACAAAGCCAGCAAAACTTAACATCTGATATATCAATGAGCAACATTGTAAGTCTTCACATACTGCTTTTTTAATCAAGTAATGTTATTATCTCAAAAGTTAAATAGCATTGCATTACTATGCATAAAAATGGTTCTTCTAAATGTTCAAATGATAACCTCTTCTGATCATTTTTGTGAGAGTTGTTTGCTTGGTCAAGATAGTAGGGTCTGACCATGGCTATATTGTAATGCATTTGGTTTATTTTTGATGTCAGTGAGTTATAGGCAGTCTTTTTTCATTGTTTTAGAATGGTCAAGATAATTATGGTGCCAAAGGCTCAAGAGACAGTTACGCAAAAACTGATGAAACATTTATGATTGACGTTAAGAAAGGTGATGATGAGGCACGTTTTATTGGATAAAGCAGAAAGGGGAATTTGAAATGAGAGGGAATCACTATCTTTTTCATGCCAAGTGTACAATTCTCATAATTTAAACTTCAAAACTGATTTCCTAGAATGCAACACAGGCATGAGAGAGTTTCTTGGAAAGGTTGATTTCCTCACATTCTTTCATCTGACAAACATTAAAAATACACCTAAAACTCCACTTTAGCTATTCTTTTACACATTTTCAAAGTGTTTCCTTGTTTTTGGCTAAAACTGACTCTCATTATTTTCGTAACTTGACAAAGCGCATTAACAAATTAGTTTTAAGTAACTGAGTGCAACTACAAAAGCTAGTCTGCCTTGGGAGTGCTGATTGAAACTCTGCATTTATCTTTAAAGAAGAGATTTCAGTCTATACATAGGCTAGATAAAGTAGTTTCCACAGTTATGTCCTTGTAAAATAGCCAAATAAATGAATAATATTACATTTCACACACTGCTTTTATCACATTACAATGTTAACTTTCCCCCAGGTTGATAATTGCAGCTGGTACAAAGGACACATGACTCAAAGAGATGCTGAAAACTATTTTGAACTGTGCACTCAACAAGGCTCATACTTTGCTTTCTCGAATCTTGAAACATCAAATCTAATTCTAGCAGTCAAGACACCAGTAGGTGCAAAGGTCGAACATTTATACCTGGAAATACAGCGACACAAAGAAGGATTATTTTCGGCTCAATTTGGTAACCGTAGCCGTATCACTAAAAATAGCATTTATGCAATTGTTCAATTTTACCAAGTTAACCCAATATCATTTAGTAGATATTGTGCTGATTTTGTACTGACTGAACCATGGTTTAAGACTGCACTTTAATCACATGTAATTAATTAAAGAAATAATTATTTGACATAAAACTGGTGAAGTTTTTTAAGATAGGTACACAATTGTAAATACTTGCTGGCTATAACAATATTTTGTAATTAAATTAGCTCTGATTTTTGTTTTGTTGTTGATGTAATGGAACTCTCTACACAAGTCAGTAAGGTACGCTGTCATCGTATTTTGTATCAACCAGATTAAGTACAACTTGAAGTTACAAATCATTTTCATTGTCTTTAGCTAGAGTTGCGCTAAGATGAGATTTCTGAACAAAGATCTAGCTTGCCTGGTTGCACTGTACTGCTACAAAAGAATCCTTCTGTAACTGCCGAATTGTCTGTCATTTATTTGTCGTTTTCTTTCTAATAAAAATAACTAAAAACACTTGCAGTACCAAATTATATATCTATATATGTTTTTTAAACAGTCAAATCCAAAATCAGATGAGGTAGTAAGATGTCAGTCACGAAGTGCCTATTTCAGGGGTGTGTGTCATCATTGTCAAAATACAGGCATTGAGGATCAGTGACCCTTATACGCCCCCTTCTGATTTTCGTCATTAATGAAACGTTGTGACGTCACGTGCGTCCTCTCAAAATGGTCTCTTCCCTCGACATGGCTGCTTATTGTCGCTGTCTATTGTGAAGATTTATAATGTGATTGTTCAAATTGCAAGAAACCCAACATCGCTGCTTCGCTACATTTCACTTACGCTGGCGTGTACACGATGAAATTGGAATGTACATTTATTTTAGTGCAGCCGTATGTGAAAAGTTTATACATATCTCTCACTTCGTTTTGACAAAGGAATTGGTTGTTGTCAGCGTTGGAATCAAGCGGATTCAAAACAAGCAACTTTTACCTCGAACTTGACTACTTCAATCAATGTTTTTATTTATGTAACTCGAGTTTAAGAATTCAGAACAGTTTGAAATTCATTGCAGAATAGAATACTTAGAATATACGTACACTTGGCATTTCATAATTACAAAACTTAGAGCCTAGCCTTAGCCTACCATGGACAACTCGAAAATAGATTTGGAAAGTGTTCCTCCTGACCATGCCAAATTTTTGTCTCGTTATGCAACCCTATTAAACGAAAAAAAGTTTGGAAAAGATGGATTTGCCTCCGAATTTGGCGTAAGTTGTTTGCGAACACGTAACATGGTCTACTGATACAGTGTGATCTTCAAACTGATTGTGTTGAAAACTGCATTAAAGGCTATCTGAATATTGCGCCTGTGTTATTGTATCTTCGAAAGAACGAAAAAATGCAAGCTAATTACCCCATTCCTGTAATGTAATTAGGGACATAATTACTCTCATTGTCGACTGTTGAAAACCTTGGACTTACGTGTTCTGATTTCACAAAACTTAAAGCAACTTAAATCGTTAGGCCTACCTACTACTCCTGTATCTTTAAATTGATGTGGACTGATCACAGACGCGAAATAATCAAGTCTAAAAGTATCACGATCTATTGTATCAATACGATGAAATGACTTGGCTCCTAAAAAAGTTCCTTGGCCACCAAGGTCTGATAAAGCTCTTGAGCATCTGAGAACTGAGAGCCACAAAAACTTTTCCTAATTTTGTTATAATTCGTACTATAATCGACTAAGCGCTGCAAAGTAAGGCCTAGGTTATTCGTCCCGCTTTTAGTGCCGTGTCAAGTAACATAAGTATTTTTGTTATTTTGCACGACGTATAACTCGGAAAAGCACGACACATTTGGGCCCGACTGGAAAAAGCGCGACTCCATGAGTCGCGAAAGCACGACTGTCGTGCAACGAAATTGGCAACCTAGTGCTTTTTCTCGCCGTGCTTTTCTCAATGGTGTTAGTTCGGTGAATACTCGGCAAAACACAAGGGTTGGTGTGTTTTTTTTAATTGAAAGCTATGTAATTTTCCTAAGTTGCTTGGCAACAACAAGTATCTTTAGTGACGTTTGAAGGTGAAATGTATAAGATCTTCCGGTGGGATGTCATCATTACATTATTCGAAGGAGTGTCTGTCGTACTTATAAAGTGAAATAGCACAATTCAAGCTTTATTTCCAAAGTAGCCTATTCATCTGAAACCTTCACTCAAGTTTTCAAAATACCAATTTCAATTGATTTTGATGTTAAACTCTTCTATTAGTTCTTCTGCTGTAGAATTC